>JARCFY010000154.1:0-35000 GCA_029233225.1 Lepidodactylus listeri | reverse complement strand
CAAAAACTAGAGAGAAGCCAGGAGCAGAAATGAAGCACGACTGTCCTCCACCCTTTCTAGGGTTAGAGTTAGGGTTAGGGTTAGGGTTAGGGTTAGGGTTGGAGATTTTGAGGCCTTCCCTCAAGTAACTTCTACATTTCTACCAATGGAGAATGAGTCAGCAAAAAACTGCCATTGAAACCAATGGGAGTCCGTTCCTTTGGATTTTCTTGATCCGGGGGGCCTCCATTTTTCGATAATTCAGTGGGGGGGGCCCTTTCCAAAAAGAGCCCTTCTCAAAAATTCCACAAAAATAGAAGAAGAAATGGGTCAAAGGACCCAAAAACTAGAGAGAAGCCAGGAGCAGAAATGAAGCATGACTGTCCTCCACCCAGTCTAGGGTTAGGGTTAGGGTTAGTGCTAGAGTTCTGGCTAGGGCTAGGGTTAGGGTTAGGGTTAGGGCTAGGGTTAGGTTTAGGGCTAGGGTTAGGGTAGGGCTAAGGTTAGGGTTAGGGTTAGGCCTTGGAGACTCTGAGGCCTTCCCTCGAGTAACTTCTCCATTTCTCCCAATGGAGAATGATTCAGCAAGACACTCCCATTGAAACCAATGGGTGTGGGTTCCTTTGGATTTTCTTGGTCCCCCCCGGCCGGGAAGGCCTCCATTTTTTGATAATTCAGTGTAAGGGGCTTTTCCAAAAAGAGCCCTTGTCTAAAATTCCACAAAAATAGAAGAAGAAATGAGTCAAAGGGCACGAAAACGAGAGAGAAGCCAGGAGCTGAAAACAAGCAAGACTGTATTCCACCCAGTCTAGGGTTAGGGCTAGGGCTAGAGCTTGGACTAGGGTTAGGGTTAGGGTTAGGGTTAGGGTTAGGGTTAGGGTTAGGGTTAGGGTTAGGGTTAGGGTTAGGGTTAGGGTTAGGGCTAGGGCTAGGGCTAGGGCTAGGGTTAGGGTTAGGATTAGGGCTAGGGTTAGAGTTATGGTTAGGCTTTGGAGATTTTGAGGCCTTTCCTCAGGAAACCGCCATTGTTCCCATTGGAGAATGAGAAAGCAAAACACTCCCAAGGGAAACCAATGGGAGTTGGTTCCTTTGCATTTTCTCGGTCCCCCCCCCGGCCGGGGGAGGGGCCTCCATTTTTTGATAATTCAGTGAGAGGGGGCCTTTCCAAAAAGAGCCCTTGTCGAAAATTCCACAAAAATAAAAGAAGAAATGGGTCAAAGGACCCAAAAACTAGAGAGAAGCCAGGAGCAGAAATGAAGCACGACTGTCCTCCACCCTTTCTAGGTTTAGAGTTAGGGTTAGGGTTAGGGTTGGAGATTTTGAGGCCTTCCCTCAAGTAACTTCTACATTTCTACCAATGGAGAATGAGTCAGCAAAAAACTGCCATTGAAACCAATGGGAGTCCGTTCCTTTGGATTTTCTTGATCCGGGGGGCCTCCATTTTTCGATAATTCAGTGGGGGGGGGGCCTTTCCAAAAAGAGCCCTTCTCAAAAATTCCACAAAAATAGAAGAAGAAATGGGTCAAAGGACCCAAAAACTAGAGAGAAGCCAGGAGCAGAAATGAAGCATGACTGTCCTCCACCCAGTCTAGGGTTAAGCTTAGGGTTAGGGTTAGGGCTAGGGGTAGGGCTAGGGTTAGAAAATTCCACAAAAATAGAAGAAATGGGTCAAAGGACCCAAAAACTAGAGAGAAGCCAGGAGCAGAAATGAAGCACGACTGTCCTCCACCCAATCTAGGGTTAGGGTTAGGGTTAGGGCTACAGTTAGGGCTAGGATTAGGGTTAAAAAATTCCACAAAAATAGAATAAATGGGTCAAACGACCCGAAAATGAGAGAGAAGGCAGGAGCTGAAATGAAGCACGACTGTCCTCCACCCAGTCTAGGGTTAGGGTTAGGGTTAGTGCTAGAGTTCTGGCTAGGGCTAGGGTTAGGGTTAGGGCTAGGGTTAGGTTTAGGGCTAGGGTTAGGGTAGGGCTAAGGTTAGGGTTAGGGTTAGGCCTTGGAGACTCTGAGGCCTTCCCTCGAGTAACTTCTCCATTTCTCCCAATGGAGAATGATTCAGCAAGACACTCCCATTGAAACCAATGGGTGTGGGTTCCTTTGGATTTTCTTGGTCCCCCCCGGCCGGGAAGGCCTCCATTTTTTGATAATTCAGTGTAAGGGGCTTTTCCAAAAAGAGCCCTTGTCTAAAATTCCACAAAAATAGAAGAAGAAATGAGTCAAAGGGCACGAAAACGAGAGAGAAGCCAGGAGCTGAAAACAAGCAAGACTGTATTCCACCCAGTCTAGGGTTAGGGCTAGGGCTAGAGCTTGGACTAGGGTTAGGGTTAGGGTTAGGGTTAGGGTTAGGGTTAGGGTTAGGGTTAGGGTTAGGGTTAGGGTTAGGGCTAGGGCTAGGGCTAGGGCTAGGGTTAGGGTTAGGGTTAGGGCTAGGGTTAGAGTTATGGTTAGGCTTTGGAGATTTTGAGGCCTTTCCTCAGGAAACTTCGCCATTGTTCCCATTGGAGAATGAGAAAGCAAAACACTCCCAAGGGAAACCAATGGGAGTTGGTTCCTTTGCATTTTCTCGGTCCCCCCCCCCCGGCCGGGGGAGGGGCCTCCATTTTTTGATAATTCAGTGAGAGGGGGCCTTTCCAAAAAGAGCCCTTGTCGAAAATTCCACAAAAATAAAAGAAGAAATGGGTCAAAGGACCCAAAAACTAGAGAGAAGCCAGGAGCAGAAATGAAGCACGACTGTCCTCCACCCTTTCTAGGGTTAGAGTTAGGGTTAGGGTTAGGGTTGGAGATTTTGAGGCCTTCCCTCAAGTAACTTCTACATTTCTACCAATGGAGAATGAGTCAGCAAAAAAACTGCCATTGAAACCAATGGGAGTCCGTTCCTTTGGATTTTCTTGATCCGGGGGGCCTCCATTTTTCGATAATTCAGTGGGGGGGGGCCTTTCCAAAAAGAGCCCTTCTCAAAAATTCCACAAAAATAGAAGAAGAAATGGGTCAAAGGACCCAAAAACTAGAGAGAAGCCAGGAGCAGAAATGAAGCATGACTGTCCTCCACCCAGTCTAGGGTTAAGCTTAGGGTTAGGGTTAGGGCTAGGGGTAGGGCTAGGGTTAGAAAATTCCACAAAAATAGAAGAAATGGGTCAAAGGACCCAAAAACTAGAGAGAAGCCAGGAGCAGAAATGAAGCACGACTGTCCTCCACCCAATCTAGGGTTAGGGTTAGGGTTAGGGCTACAGTTAGGGCTAGGATTAGGGTTAAAAAATTCCACAAAAATAGAATAAATGGGTCAAACGACCCGAAAATGAGAGAGAAGGCAGGAGCTGAAATGAAGCACGACTGTCCTCCACCCAGTCTAGGGTTAGGGTTAGGGTTAGTGCTAGAGTTCTGGCTAGGGCTAGGGTTAGGGTTAGGGTTAGGGCTAGGGTTAGGTTTAGGGCTAGGGTTAGGGTAGGGCTAAGGTTAGGGTTAGGGTTAGGCCTTGGAGACTCTGAGGCCTTCCCTCGAGTAACTTCTCCATTTCTCCCAATGGAGAATGATTCAGCAAGACACTCCCATTGAAACCAATGGGTGTGGGTTCCTTTGGATTTTCTTGGTCCCCCCCGGCCGGGAAGGCCTCCATTTTTTGATAATTCAGTGTAAGGGGCTTTTCCAAAAAGAGCCCTTGTCTAAAATTCCACAAAAATAGAAGAAGAAATGAGTCAAAGGGCACGAAAACGAGAGAGAAGCCAGGAGCTGAAAACAAGCAAGACTGTATTCCACCCAGTCTAGGGTTAGGGCTAGGGCTAGAGCTTGGACTAGGGTTAGGGTTAGGGTTAGGGTTAGGGTTAGGGTTAGGGTTAGGGTTAGGGTTATGGTTAGGGCTAGGGCTAGGGCTAGGGCTAGGGTTAGGGTTAGGGTTAGGGCTAGGGTTATGGCTAGGGTTAGAGTTATGGTTAGGCTTTGGAGATTTTGAGGCCTTTCCTCAGGAAACTTCGCCATTGTTCCCATTGGAGAATGAGAAAGCAAAACACTCCCAAGGGAAACCAATGGGAGTTGGTTCCTTTGCATTTTCTCGGTCCCCCCCCCGGCCGGGGGAGGGGCCTCCATTTTTTGATAATTCAGTGAGAGGGGGCCTTTCCAAAAAGAGCCCTTGTCGAAAATTCCACAAAAATAAAAGAAGAAATGGGACAAAGGACCCAAAAACTAGAGAGAAGCCAGGAGCAGAAATGAAGCACGACTGTCCTCCACCCTTTCTAGGGTTAGAGTTATGGTTAGGGTTAGGGTTAGGGTTAGGGTTGGAGATTTTGAGGCCTTCCCTCAAGTAACTTCTACATTTCTACCAATGGAGAATGAGTCAGCAAAAAACTGCCATTGAAACCAATGGGAGTCCGTTCCTTTGGATTTTCTTGATCCGGGGGGCCTCCATTTTTCGATAATTCAGTGGGGGGGAAGCCTTTCCAAAAAGAGCCCTTCTCAAAAATTCCACAAAAATAGAAGAAGAAATGGGTCAAAGGACCCAAAAACTAGAGAGAAGCCAGGAGCAGAAATGAAGCATGACTGTCCTCCACCCAGTCTAGGGTTAAGCTTAGGGTTAGGGTTAGGGCTAGGGGTAGGGCTAGGGTTAGAAAATTCCACAAAAATAGAAGAAATGGGTCAAAGGACCCAAAAACTAGAGAGAAGCCAGGAGCAGAAATGAAGCACGACTGTCCTCCACCCTTTCTAGGGTTAGAGTTAGGGTTAGGGTTAGGGTTGGAGATTTTGAGGCCTTCCCTCAAGTAACTTCTACATTTCTACCAATGGAGAATGAGTCAGCAAAAAACTGCCATTGAAACCAATGGGAGTCCGTTCCTTTGGATTTTCTTGATCCGGGGGGCCTCCATTTTTCGATAATTCAGTGGGGGGGGGGCCTTTCCAAAAAGAGCCCTTCTCAAAAATTCCACAAAAATAGAAGAAGAAATGGGTCAAAGGACCCAAAAACTAGAGAGAAGCCAGGAGCAGAGATGAAGCATGACTGTCCTCCACCCAGTCTAGGGTTAAGCTTAGGGTTAGGGTTAGGGGTAGGGGTAGGGCTAGGGTTAGAAAATTCCACAAAAATAGAAGAAATGGGTCAAAGGACCCAAAAACTAGAGAGAAGCCAGGAGCAGAAATGAAGCACGACTGTCCTCCACCCAATCTAGGGTTAGGGTTAGGGTTAGGGCTACAGTTAGGGCTAGGATTAGGGTTAAAAAATTCCACAAAAATAGAATAAATGGGTCAAACGACCCGAAAATGAGAGAGAAGGCAGGAGCTGAAATGAAGCACGACTGTCCTCCACCCAGTCTAGGGTTAGGGTTAGGGTTAGTGCTAGAGTTCTGGCTAGGGCTAGGGTTAGGGTTAGGGTTAGGGCTAGGGTTAGGTTTAGGGCTAGGGTTAGGGTAGGGCTAAGGTTAGGGTTAGGGTTAGGCCTTGGAGACTCTGAGGCCTTCCCTCGAGTAACTTCTCCATTTCTCCCAATGGAGAATGATTCAGCAAGACACTCCCATTGAAACCAATGGGTGTGGGTTCCTTTGGATTTTCTTGGTCCCCCCCGGCCGGGAAGGCCTCCATTTTTTGATAATTCAGTGTAAGGGGCTTTTCCAAAAAGAGCCCTTGTCTAAAATTCCACAAAAATAGAAGAAGAAATGAGTCAAAGGGCACGAAAACGAGAGAGAAGCCAGGAGCTGAAAACAAGCAAGACTGTATTCCACCCAGTCTAGGGTTAGGGCTAGGGCTAGAGCTTGGACTAGGGTTAGGGTTAGGGTTAGGGTTAGGGTTAGGGTTAGGGTTAGGGTTAGGGTTAGGGTTAGGGTTAGGGCTAGGGCTAGAGCTAGGACTAGGGTTAGGGTTAGGGTTAGGGCTAGGGTTAGAGTTATGGTTAGGCTTTGGAGATTTTGAGGCCTTTCCTCAGGAAACTTCGCCATTGTTCCCATTGGAGAATGAGAAAGCAAAACACTCCCAAGGGAAACCAATGGGAGTTTGTTCCTTTGCATTTTCTCGGTCCCCCCCCCGGCCGGGGGAGGGGCCTCCATTTTTTGATAATTCAGTGAGAGGGGGCCTTTCCAAAAAGAGCCCTTGTCGAAAATTCCACAAAAATAAAAGAAGAAATGGGTCAAAGGACCCAAAAACTAGAGAGAAGCCAGGAGCAGAAATGAAGCATGACTGTCCTCCACCCAGTCTAGGGTTAAGCTTAGGGTTAGGGTTAGGGCTAGGGGTAGGGCTAGGGTTAGAAAATTCCACAAAAATAGAAGAAATGGGTCAAAGGACCCAAAAACTAGAGAGAAGCCAGGAGCAGAAATGAAGCACGACTGTCCTCCACCCAATCTAGGGTTAGGGTTAGGGTTAGGGTTAGGGCTACAGTTAGGGCTAGGATTAGGGTTAAAAAATTCCACAAAAATAGAATAAATGGGTCAAACGACCCGAAAATGAGAGAGAAGGCAGGAGCTGAAATGAAGCACGACTGTCCTCCACCCAGTCTAGGGTTAGGGTTAGGGTTAGTGCTAGAGTTCTGGCTAGGGCTAGGGTTAGGGTTAGGGTTAGGGCTAGGGTTAGGTTTAGGGCTAGGGTTAGGGTAGGGCTAAGGTTAGGGTTAGGATTAGGCCTTGGAGACTCTGAGGCCTTCCCTCGAGTAACTTCTCCATTTCTCCCAATGGAGAATGATTCAGCAAGACACTCCCATTGAAACCAATGGGTGTGGGTTCCTTTGGATTTTCTTGGTCCCCCCCGGCCGGGAAGGCCTCCATTTTTTGATAATTCAGTGTAAGGGGCTTTTCCAAAAAGAGCCCTTGTCTAAAATTCCACAAAAATAGAAGAAGAAATGAGTCAAAGGGCACGAAAACGAGAGAGAAGCCAGGAGCTGAAAACAAGCAAGACTGTATTCCACCCAGTCTAGGGTTAGGGCTAGGGCTAGAGCTTGGACTAGGGTTAGGGTTAGGGTTAGGGTTAGGGTTAGGGTTAGGGTTAGGGTTAGGGTTAGGGTTAGGGCTAGGGCTAGGGCTAGGGCTAGGGTTAGGGTTAGGGTTAGGGCTAGGGTTAGAGTTATGGTTAGGCTTTGGAGATTTTGAGGCCTTTCCTCAGGAAACTTCGCCATTGTTCCCATTGGAGAATGAGAAAGCAAAACACTCCCAAGGGAAACCAATGGGAGTTGGTTCCTTTGCATTTTCTCGGTCCCCCCCCCGGCCGGGGGAGGGGCCTCCATTTTTTGATAATTCAGTGAGAGGGGGCCTTTCCAAAAAGAGCCCTTGTCGAAAATTCCACAAAAATAAAAGAAGAAATGGGTCAAAGGACCCAAAAACTAGAGAGAAGCCAGGAGCAGAAATGAAGCACGACTGTCCTCCACCCTTTCTAGGTTTAGAGTTAGGGTTAGGGTTAGGGTTGGAGATTTTGAGGCCTTCCCTCAAGTAACTTCTACATTTCTACCAATGGAGAATGAGTCAGCAAAAAACTGCCATTGAAACCAATGGGAGTCCGTTCCTTTGGATTTTCTTGATCCGGGGGGCCTCCATTTTTCGATAATTCAGTGGGGGGGGGGGGCCTTTCCAAAAAGAGCCCTTCTCAAAAATTCCACAAAAATAGAAGAAGAAATGGGTCAAAGGACCCAAAAACTAGAGAGAAGCCAGGAGCAGAAATGAAGCATGACTGTCCTCCACCCTTTCTAGGGTTAGAGTTAGGGTTAGGGTTAGGGTTAGGGTTAGGGTTGAAGATTTTGAGGCCTTCCCTCAAGTAACTTCTACATTTCTACCAATGGAGAATGAGTCAGCAAAAAACTGCCATTGAAACCAATGGGAGTCCGTTCCTTTGGATTTTCTTGATCCGGGGGGCCTCCATTTTTCGATAATTCAGTGGGGGGGGGCCTTTCCAAAAAGAGCCCTTCTCAAAAATTCCACAAAAATAGAAGAACAAATGGGTCAAAGGACCCAAAAACTAGAGAGAAGCCAGGAGCAGAAATGAAGCATGACTGTCCTCCACCCAGTCTAGGGTTAAGCTTAGGGTTAGGGTTAGGGCTAGGGGTAGGGCTAGGGTTAGAAAATTCCACAAAAATAGAAGAAATGGGTCAAAGGACCCAAAAACTAGAGAGAAGCCAGGAGCAGAAATGAAGCACGACTGTCCTCCACCCAATCTAGGGTTAGGGTTAGGGTTAGGGCTACAGTTAGGGCTAGGATTAGGGTTAAAAAATTCCACAAAAATAGAATAAATGGGTCAAACGACCCGAAAATGAGAGAGAAGGCAGGAGCTGAAATGAAGCACGACTGTCCTCCACCCAGTCTAGGGTTAGGGTTAGGGTTAGTGCTAGAGTTCTGGCTAGGGCTAGGGTTAGGGTTAGGGTTAGGGCTAGGGTTAGGTTTAGGGCTAGGGTTAGGGTAGGGCTAAGGTTAGGGTTAGGGTTAGGCCTTGGAGACTCTGAGGCCTTCCCTCGAGTAACTTCTCCATTTCTCCCAATGGAGAATGATTCAGCAAGACACTCCCATTGAAACCAATGGGTGTGGGTTCCTTTGGATTTTCTTGGTCCCCCCCGGCCGGGAAGGCCTCCATTTTTTGATAATTCAGTGTAAGGGGCTTTTCCAAAAAGAGCCCTTGTCTAAAATTCCACAAAAATAGAAGAAGAAATGAGTCAAAGGGCACGAAAACGAGAGAGAAGCCAGGAGCTGAAAACAAGCAAGACTGTATTCCACCCAGTCTAGGGTTAGGGCTAGGGCTAGAGCTTGGACTAGGGTTAGGGTTAGGGTTAGGGTTAGGGTTAGGGTTAGGGTTAGGGTTAGGGTTAGGGTTAGGGTTAGGGCTAGGGCTAGGGCTAGGACTAGGGTTAGGGTTAGGGTTAGGGTTATGGCTAGGGTTAGAGTTATGGTTAGGCTTTGGAGATTTTGAGGCGTTTCCTCAGGAAACTTCGCCATTGTTCCCATTGGAGAATGAGAAAGCAAAACACTCCCAAGGGAAACCAATGGGAGTTGGTTCCTTTGCATTTTCTCGGTCCCCCCCCCGGCCGGGGGAGGGGCCTCCATTTTTTGATAATTCAGTGAGAGGGGGCCTTTCCAAAAAGAGCCCTTGTCGAAAATTCCACAAAAATAAAAGAAGAAATGGGACAAAGGACCCAAAAACTAGAGAGAAGCCAGGAGCAGAAATGAAGCACGACTGTCCTCCACCCTTTCTAGGGTTAGAGTTATGGTTAGGGTTAGGGTTAGGGTTAGGGTTGGAGATTTTGAGGCCTTCCCTCAAGTAACTTCTACATTTCTACCAATGGAGAATGAGTCAGCAAAAAACTGCCATTGAAACCAATGGGAGTCCGTTCCTTTGGATTTTCTTGATCCGGGGGGCCTCCATTTTTCGATAATTCAGTGGGGGGGAAGCCTTTCCAAAAAGAGCCCTTCTCAAAAATTCCACAAAAATAGAAGAAGAAATGGGTCAAAGGACCCAAAAACTAGAGAGAAGCCAGGAGCAGAAATGAAGCATGACTGTCCTCCACCCAGTCTAGGGTTAAGCTTAGGGTTAGGGTTAGGGCTAGGGGTAGGGCTAGGGTTAGAAAATTCCACAAAAATAGAAGAAATGGGTCAAAGGACCCAAAAACTAGAGAGAAGCCAGGAGCAGAAATGAAGCACGACTGTCCTCCACCCTTTCTAGGGTTAGAGTTAGGGTTAGGGTTAGGGTTGGAGATTTTGAGGCCTTCCCTCAAGTAACTTCTACATTTCTACCAATGGAGAATGAGTCAGCAAAAAACTGCCATTGAAACCAATGGGAGTCCGTTCCTTTGGATTTTCTTGATCCGGGGGGCCTCCATTTTTCGATAATTCAGTGGGGGGGGGGCCTTTCCAAAAAGAGCCCTTCTCAAAAATTCCACAAAAATAGAAGAAGAAATGGGTCAAAGGACCCAAAAACTAGAGAGAAGCCAGGAGCAGAGATGAAGCATGACTGTCCTCCACCCAGTCTAGGGTTAAGCTTAGGGTTAGGGTTAGGGGTAGGGGTAGGGCTAGGGTTAGAAAATTCCACAAAAATAGAAGAAATGGGTCAAAGGACCCAAAAACTAGAGAGAAGCCAGGAGCAGAAATGAAGCACGACTGTCCTCCACCCAATCTAGGGTTAGGGTTAGGGTTAGGGCTACAGTTAGGGCTAGGATTAGGGTTAAAAAATTCCACAAAAATAGAATAAATGGGTCAAACGACCCGAAAATGAGAGAGAAGGCAGGAGCTGAAATGAAGCACGACTGTCCTCCACCCAGTCTAGGGTTAGGGTTAGGGTTAGTGCTAGAGTTCTGGCTAGGGCTAGGGTTAGGGTTAGGGTTAGGGCTAGGGTTAGGTTTAGGGCTAGGGTTAGGGTAGGGCTAAGGTTAGGGTTAGGGTTAGGCCTTGGAGACTCTGAGGCCTTCCCTCGAGTAACTTCTCCATTTCTCCCAATGGAGAATGATTCAGCAAGACACTCCCATTGAAACCAATGGGTGTGGGTTCCTTTGGATTTTCTTGGTCCCCCCCGGCCGGGAAGGCCTCCATTTTTTGATAATTCAGTGTAAGGGGCTTTTCCAAAAAGAGCCCTTGTCTAAAATTCCACAAAAATAGAAGAAGAAATGAGTCAAAGGGCACGAAAACGAGAGAGAAGCCAGGAGCTGAAAACAAGCAAGACTGTATTCCACCCAGTCTAGGGTTAGGGCTAGGGCTAGAGCTTGGACTAGGGTTAGGGTTAGGGTTAGGGTTAGGGTTAGGGTTAGGGTTAGGGTTAGGGTTAGGGTTAGGGCTAGGGCTAGGGCTAGGGCTAGGGCTAGGGTTAGGGTTAGGGCTAGGGTTAGAGTTATGGTTAGGCTTTGGAGATTTTGAGGCCTTTCCTCAGGAAACTTCGCCATTGTTCCCATTGGAGAATGAGAAATTAAAACACTCCCAAGGGAAACCAATGGGAGTTGGTTCGTTTGCATTTTCTCGGTCCCCCCCCCGGCCGGGGGAGGGGCCTCCATTTTTTGATAATTCAGTGAGAGGGGGCCTTTCCAAAAAGAGCCCTTGTCGAAAATTCCACAAAAATAAAAGAAGAAATGGGTCAAAGGACCCAAAAACTAGAGAGAAGCCAGGAGCAGAAATGAAGCACGACTGTCCTCCACCCTTTCTAGGGTTAGAGTTAGGGTTAGGGTTAGGGTTAGGGTTAGGGTTGGAGATTTTGAGGCCTTCCCTCAAGTAACTTCTACATTTCTACCAATGGAGAATGAGTCAGCAAAAAACTGCCATTGAAACCAATGGGAGTCCGTTCCTTTGGATTTTCTTGATCCGGGGGGCCTCCATTTTTTGATAATTCAGTGGGGGGGGCCCTTTCCAAAAAGAGCCCTTCTCAAAAATTCCACAAAAATAGAAGAAGAAATGGGTCAAAGGACCCAAAAACTAGAGAGAAGCCAGGAGCAGAAATGAAGCATGACTGTCCTCCACCCAGTCTAGGGTTAGGGTTAGGGTTAGTGCTAGAGTTCTGGCTAGGGCTAGGGTTAGGGTTAGGGTTAGGGCTAGGGTTAGGTTTAGGGCTAGGGTTAGGGTAGGGCTAAGGTTAGGGTTAGGGTTAGGCCTTGGAGACTCTGAGGCCTTCCCTCGAGTAACTTCTCCATTTCTCCCAATGGAGAATGATTCAGCAAGACACTCCCATTGAAACCAATGGGTGTGGGTTCCTTTGGATTTTCTTGGTCCCCCCCGGCCGGGAAGGCCTCCATTTTTTGATAATTCAGTGTAAGGGGCTTTTCCAAAAAGAGCCCTTGTCTAAAATTCCACAAAAATAGAAGAAGAAATGAGTCAAAGGGCACGAAAACGAGAGAGAAGCCAGGAGCTGAAAACAAGCAAGACTGTATTCCACCCAGTCTAGGGTTAGGGCTAGGGCTAGAGCTTGGACTAGGGTTAGGGTTAGGGTTAGGGTTAGGGTTAGGGTTAGGGTTAGGGTTAGGGTTAGGGTTAGGGTTAGGGCTAGGGCTAGGGCTAGGGCTAGGGTTAGGGTTAGGGTTAGGGCTAGGGTTAGAGTTATGGTTAGGCTTTGGAGATTTTGAGGCCTTTCCTCAGGAAACCGCCATTGTTCCCATTGGAGAATGAGAAAGCAAAACACTCCCAAGGGAAACCAATGGGAGTTGGTTCCTTTGCATTTTCTCGGTCCCCCCCCCGGCCGGGGGAGGGGCCTCCATTTTTTGATAATTCAGTGAGAGGGGGCCTTTCCAAAAAGAGCCCTTGTCGAAAATTCCACAAAAATAAAAGAAGAAATGGGTCAAAGGACCCAAAAACTAGAGAGAAGCCAGGAGCAGAAATGAAGCACGACTGTCCTCCACCCTTTCTAGGTTTAGAGTTAGGGTTAGGGTTAGGGTTGGAGATTTTGAGGCCTTCCCTCAAGTAACTTCTACATTTCTACCAATGGAGAATGAGTCAGCAAAAAACTGCCATTGAAACCAATGGGAGTCCGTTCCTTTGGATTTTCTTGATCCGGGGGGCCTCCATTTTTCGATAATTCAGTGGGGGGGGGCCTTTCCAAAAAGAGCCCTTCTCAAAAATTCCACAAAAATAGAAGAAGAAATGGGTCAAAGGACCCAAAAACTAGAGAGAAGCCAGGAGCAGAAATGAAGCATGACTGTCCTCCACCCAGTCTAGGGTTAAGCTTAGGGTTAGGGTTAGGGCTAGGGGTAGGGCTAGGGTTAGAAAATTCCACAAAAATAGAAGAAATGGGTCAAAGGACCCAAAAACTAGAGAGAAGCCAGGAGCAGAAATGAAGCACGACTGTCCTCCACCCAATCTAGGGTTAGGGTTAGGGTTAGGGCTACAGTTAGGGCTAGGATTAGGGTTAAAAAATTCCACAAAAATAGAATAAATGGGTCAAACGACCCGAAAATGAGAGAGAAGGCAGGAGCTGAAATGAAGCACGACTGTCCTCCACCCAGTCTAGGGTTAGGGTTAGGGTTAGTGCTAGAGTTCTGGCTAGGGCTAGGGTTAGGGTTAGGGCTAGGGTTAGGTTTAGGGCTAGGGTTAGGGTAGGGCTAAGGTTAGGGTTAGGGTTAGGCCTTGGAGACTCTGAGGCCTTCCCTCGAGTAACTTCTCCATTTCTCCCAATGGAGAATGATTCAGCAAGACACTCCCATTGAAACCAATGGGTGTGGGTTCCTTTGGATTTTCTTGGTCCCCCCCGGCCGGGAAGGCCTCCATTTTTTGATAATTCAGTGTAAGGGGCTTTTCCAAAAAGAGCCCTTGTCTAAAATTCCACAAAAATAGAAGAAGAAATGAGTCAAAGGGCACGAAAACGAGAGAGAAGCCAGGAGCTGAAAACAAGCAAGACTGTATTCCACCCAGTCTAGGGTTAGGGCTAGGGCTAGAGCTTGGACTAGGGTTAGGGTTAGGGTTAGGGTTAGGGTTAGGGTTAGGGTTAGGGTTAGGGTTAGGGTTAGGGTTAGGGCTAGGGCTAGGGCTAGGGCTAGGGTTAGGGTTAGGGTTAGGGCTAGGGTTAGAGTTATGGTTAGGCTTTGGAGATTTTGAGGCCTTTCCTCAGAAACTTCGCCATTGTTCCCATTGGAGAATGAGAAAGCAAAACACTCCCAAGGGAAACCAATGGGAGTTGGCTCCTTTGCATTTTCTCGGTCCCCCCCCCCCGGCCGGGGGAGGGGCCTCCATTTTTTGATAATTCAGTGAGAGGGGGCCTTTCCAAAAAGAGCCCTTGTCGAAAATTCCACAAAAATAAAAGAAGAAATGGGTCAAAGGACCCAAAAACTAGAGAGAAGCCAGGAGCAGAAATGAAGCACGACTGTCCTCCACCCTTTCTAGGGTTAGAGTTAGGGTTAGGGTTAGGGTTAGGGTTGGAGATTTTGAGGCCTTCCCTCAAGTAACTTCTACATTTCTACCAATGGAGAATGAGTCAGCAAAAAACTGCCATTGAAACCAATGGGAGTCCGTTCCTTTGGATTTTCTTGATCCGGGGGGCCTCCATTTTTCGATAATTCAGTGGGGGGGGGCCTTTCCAAAAAGAGCCCTTCTCAAAAATTCCACAAAAATAGAAGAAGAAATGGGTCAAAGGACCCAAAAACTAGAGAGAAGCCAGGAGCAGAAATGAAGCATGACTGTCCTCCACCCAGTCTAGGGTTAAGCTTAGGGTTAGGGTTAGGGCTAGGGGTAGGGCTAGGGTTAGAAAATTCCACAAAAATAGAAGAAATGGGTCAAAGGACCCAAAAACTAGAGAGAAGCCAGGAGCAGAAATGAAGCACGACTGTCCTCCACCCAATCTAGGGTTAGGGTTAGGGTTAGGGCTACAGTTAGGGCTAGGATTAGGGTTAAAAAATTCCACAAAAATAGAATAAATGGGTCAAACGACCCGAAAATGAGAGAGAAGGCAGGAGCTGAAATGAAGCACGACTGTCCTCCACCCAGTCTAGGGTTAGGGTTAGGGTTAGTGCTAGAGTTCTGGCTAGGGCTAGGGTTAGGGTTAGGGTTAGGGCTAGGGTTAGGTTTAGGGCTAGGGTTAGGGTAGGGCTAAGGTTAGGGTTAGGGTTAGGCCTTGGAGACTCTGAGGCCTTCCCTCGAGTAACTTCTCCATTTCTCCCAATGGAGAATGATTCAGCAAGACACTCCCATTGAAACCAATGGGTGTGGGTTCCTTTGGATTTTCTTGGTCCCCCCCGGCCGGGAAGGCCTCCATTTTTTGATAATTCAGTGTAAGGGGCTTTTCCAAAAAGAGCCCTTGTCAAAAATTCCACAAAAATAGAAGAAGAAATGAGTCAAAGGGCACGAAAACGAGAGAGAAGCCAGGAGCTGAAAACAAGCAAGACTGTATTCCACCCAGTCTAGGGTTAGGGCTAGGGCTAGAGCTTGGACTAGGGTTAGGGTTAGGGTTAGGGTTAGGGTTAGGGTTAGGGTTAGGGTTAGGGTTAGGGTTAGGGTTAGGGTTAGGGTTAGGGCTAGGGCTAGGGCTAGGACTAGGGTTAGGGTTAGGGTTAGGGCTAGGGTTAGAGTTATGGTTAGGCTTTGGAGATTTTGAGGCCTTTCCTCAGGAAACTTCGCCATTGTTCCCATTGGAGAATGAGAAAGCAAAACACTCCCAAGGGAAACCAATGGGAGTTTGTTCCTTTGCATTTTCTCGGTCCCCCCCCCCGGCCGGGGGAGGGGCCTCCATTTTTTGATAATTCAGTGAGAGGGGGCCTTTCCAAAAAGAGCCCTTGTCGAAAATTCCACAAAAATAAAAGAAGAAATGGGTCAAAGGACCCAAAAACTAGAGAGAAGCCAGGAGCAGAAATGAAGCATGACTGTCCTCCACCCAGTCTAGGGTTAAGCTTAGGGTTAGGGTTAGGGCTAGGGGTAGGGCTAGGGTTAGAAAATTCCACAAAAATAGAAGAAATGGGTCAAAGGACCCAAAAACTAGAGAGAAGCCAGGAGCAGAAATGAAGCACGACTGTCCTCCACCCAATCTAGGGTTAGGGTTAGGGTTAGGGTTAGGGCTACAGTTAGGGCTAGGATTAGGGTTAAAAAATTCCACAAAAATAGAATAAATGGGTCAAACGACCCGAAAATGAGAGAGAAGGCAGGAGCTGAAATGAAGCACGACTGTCCTCCACCCAGTCTAGGGTTAGGGTTAGGGTTAGTGCTAGAGTTCTGGCTAGGGCTAGGGTTAGGGTTAGGGTTAGGGCTAGGGTTAGGTTTAGGGCTAGGGTTAGGGTAGGGCTAAGGTTAGGGTTAGGGTTAGGCCTTGGAGACTCTGAGGCCTTCCCTCGAGTAACTTCTCCATTTCTCCCAATGGAGAATGATTCAGCAAGACACTCCCATTGAAACCAATGGGTGTGGGTTCCTTTGGATTTTCTTGGTCCCCCCCGGCCGGGAAGGCCTCCATTTTTTGATAATTCAGTGTAAGGGGCTTTTCCAAAAAGAGCCCTTGTCTAAAATTCCACAAAAATAGAAGAAGAAATGAGTCAAAGGGCACGAAAACGAGAGAGAAGCCAGGAGTTGAAAACAAGCAAGACTGTATTCCACCCAGTCTAGGGTTAGGGCTAGGGCTAGAGCTTGGACTAGGGTTAGGGTTAGGGTTAGGGTTAGGGTTAGGGTTAGGGTTAGGGTTAGGGTTAGGGTTAGGGTTAGGGCTAGGGCTAGGGCTAGGGCTAGGGTTAGGGTTAGGGTTAGGGCTAGGGTTAGAGTTATGGTTAGGCTTTGGAGATTTTGAGGCCTTTCCTCAGGAAACCGCCATTGTTCCCATTGGAGAATGAGAAAGCAAAACACTCCCAAGGGAAACCAATGGGAGTTGGTTCCTTTGCATTTTCTCGGTCCCCCCCCCCGGCCGGGGGAGGGGCCTCCATTTTTTGATAATTCAGTGAGAGGGGGCCTTTCCAAAAAGAGCCCTTGTCGAAAATTCCACAAAAATAAAAGAAGAAATGGGTCAAAGGACCCAAAAACTAGAGAGAAGCCAGGAGCAGAAATGAAGCACGACTGTCCTCCACCCTTTCTAGGTTTAGAGTTAGGGTTAGGGTTAGGGTTGGAGATTTTGAGGCCTTCCCTCAAGTAACTTCTACATTTCTACCAATGGAGAATGAGTCAGCAAAAAACTGCCATTGAAACCAATGGGAGTCCGTTCCTTTGGATTTTCTTGATCCGGGGGGCCTCCATTTTTCGATAATTCAGTGGGGGGGGGGGCCTTTCCAAAAAGAGCCCTTCTCAAAAATTCCACAAAAATAGAAGAAGAAATGGGTCAAAGGACCCAAAAACTAGAGAGAAGCCAGGAGCAGAAATGAAGCATGACTGTCCTCCACCCAGTCTAGGGTTAAGCTTAGGGTTAGGGTTAGGGCTAGGGGTAGGGCTAGGGTTAGAAAATTCCACAAAAATAGAAGAAATGGGTCAAAGGACCCAAAAACTAGAGAGAAGCCAGGAGCAGAAATGAAGCACGACTGTCCTCCACCCAATCTAGGGTTAGGGTTAGGGTTAGGGCTACAGTTAGGGCTAGGATTAGGGTTAAAAAATTCCACAAAAATAGAATAAATGGGTCAAACGACCCGAAAATGAGAGAGAAGGCAGGAGCTGAAATGAAGCACGACTGTCCTCCACCCAGTCTAGGGTTAGGGTTAGGGTTAGTGCTAGAGTTCTGGCTAGGGCTAGGGTTAGGGTTAGGGCTAGGGTTAGGTTTAGGGCTAGGGTTAGGGTAGGGCTAAGGTTAGGGTTAGGGTTAGGCCTTGGAGACTCTGAGGCCTTCCCTCGAGTAACTTCTCCATTTCTCCCAATGGAGAATGATTCAGCAAGACACTCCCATTGAAACCAATGGGTGTGGGTTCCTTTGGATTTTGTTGGTCCCCCCCGGCCGGGAAGGCCTCCATTTTTTGATAATTCAGTGTAAGGGGCTTTTCCAAAAAGAGCCCTTGTCTAAAATTCCACAAAAATAGAAGAAGAAATGAGTCAAAGGGCACGAAAACGAGAGAGAAGCCAGGAGCTGAAAACAAGCAAGACTGTATTCCACCCAGTCTAGGGTTAGGGCTAGGGCTAGAGCTTGGACTAGGGTTAGGGTTAGGGTTAGGGTTAGGGTTAGGGTTAGGGTTAGGGTTAGGGTTAGGGTTAGGGTTAGGGCTAGGGCTAGGGCTAGGGCTAGGGTTAGGGTTAGGGTTAGGGCTAGGGTTAGAGTTATGGTTAGGCTTTGGAGATTTTGAGGCCTTTCCTCAGGAAACTTCGCCATTGTTCCCATTGGAGAATGAGAAAGCAAAACACTCCCAAGGGAAACCAATGGGAGTTGGTTCCTTTGCATTTTCTCGGTCCCCCCCCCCGGCCGGGGGAGGGGCCTCCATTTTTTGATAATTCAGTGAGAGGGGGCCTTTCCAAAAAGAGCCCTTGTCGAAAATTCCACAAAAATAAAAGAAGAAATGGGTCAAAGGACCCAAAAACTAGAGAGAAGCCAGGAGCAGAAATGAAGCACGACTGTCCTCCACCCTTTCTAGGGTTAGAGTTAGGGTTAGGGTTAGGGTTAGGGTTGGAGATTTTGAGGCCTTCCCTCAAGTAACTTCTACATTTCTACCAATGGAGAATGAGTCAGCAAAAAACTGCCATTGAAACCAATGGGAGTCCGTTCCTTTGGATTTTCTTGATCCGGGGGGCCTCCATTTTTCGATAATTCAGTGGGGGGGGGCCTTTCCAAAAAGAGCCCTTCTCAAAAATTCCACAAAAATAGAAGAAGAAATGGGTCAAAGGACCCAAAAACTAGAGAGAAGCCAGGAGCAGAAATGAAGCATGACTGTCCTCCACCCAGTCTAGGGTTAAGCTTAGGGTTAGGGTTAGGGCTAGGGGTAGGGCTAGGGTTAGAAAATTCCACAAAAATAGAAGAAATGGGTCAAAGGACCCAAAAACTAGAGAGAAGCCAGGAGCAGAAATGAAGCACGACTGTCCTCCACCCAATCTAGGGTTAGGGTTAGGGTTAGGGCTACAGTTAGGGCTAGGATTAGGGTTAAAAAATTCCACAAAAATAGAATAAATGGGTCAAACGACCCGAAAATGAGAGAGAAGGCAGGAGCTGAAATGAAGCACGACTGTCCTCCACCCAGTCTAGGGTTAGGGTTAGGGTTAGTGCTAGAGTTCTGGCTAGGGCTAGGGTTAGGGTTAGGGTTAGGGCTAGGGTTAGGTTTAGGGCTAGGGTTAGGGTAGGGCTAAGGTTAGGGTTAGGGTTAGGCCTTGGAGACTCTGAGGCCTTCCCTCGAGTAACTTCTCCATTTCTCCCAATGGAGAATGATTCAGCAAGACACTCCCATTGAAACCAATGGGTGTGGGTTCCTTTGGATTTTCTTGGTCCCCCCCGGCCGGGAAGGCCTCCATTTTTTGATAATTCAGTGTAAGGGGCTTTTCCAAAAAGAGCCCTTGTCTAAAATTCCACAAAAATAGAAGAAGAAATGAGTCAAAGGGCACGAAAACGAGAGAGAAGCCAGGAGCTGAAAACAAGCAAGACTGTATTCCACCCAGTCTAGGGTTAGGGCTAGGGCTAGAGCTTGGACTAGGGTTAGGGTTAGGGTTAGGGTTAGGGTTAGGGTTAGGGTTAGGGTTAGGGTTAGGGTTAGGGTTAGGGTTAGGGCTAGGGCTAGGGCTAGGACTAGGGTTAGGGTTAGGGTTAGGGTTATGGCTAAGGGTTAGAGTTATGGTTAGGCTTTGGAGATTTTGAGGCCTTTCCTCAGGAAACTTCGCCATTGTTCCCATTGGAGAATGAGAAAGCAAAACACTCCCAAGGGAAACCAATGGGAGTTGGTTCCTTTGCATTTTCTCGGTCCCCCCCCCGGCCGGGGGAGGGGCCTCCATTTTTTGATAATTCAGTGAGAGGGGGCCTTTCCAAAAAGAGCCCTTGTCGAAAATTCCACAAAAATAAAAGAAGAAATGGGTCAAAGGACCCAAAAACTAGAGAGAAGCCAGGAGCAGAAATGAAGCACGACTGTCCTCCACCCTTTCTAGGGTTAGAGTTATGGTTAGGGTTAGGGGTTAGGGTTAGGGTTGGAGATTTTGAGGCCTTCCCTCAAGTAACTTCTACATTTCTACCAATGGAGAATGAGTCAGCAAAAAACTGCCATTGAAACCAATGGGAGTCCGTTCCTTTGGATTTTCTTGATCCGGGGGGCCTCCATTTTTCGATAATTCAGTGGGGGGGGGGCCTTTCCAAAAAGAGCCCTTCTCAAAAATTCCACAAAAATAGAAGAAGAAATGGGTCAAAGGACCCAAAAACTAGAGAGAAGCCAGGAGCAGAAATGAAGCATGACTGTCCTCCACCCAGTCTAGGGTTAAGCTTAGGGTTAGGGTTAGGGCTAGGGGTAGGGCTAGGGTTAGAAAATTCCACAAAAATAGAAGAAATGGGTCAAAGGACCCAAAAACTAGAGAGAAGCCAGGAGCAGAAATGAAGCACGACTGTCCTCCACCCAATCTAGGGTTAGGGTTAGGGTTAGGGCTACAGTTAGGGCTAGGATTAGGGTTAAAAAATTCCACAAAAATAGAATAAATGGGTCAAACGACCCGAAAATGAGAGAGAAGGCAGGAGCTGAAATGAAGCACGACTGTCCTCCACCCAGTCTAGGGTTAGGGTTAGGGTTAGTGCTAGAGTTCTGGCTAGGGCTAGGGTTAGGGTTAGGGTTAGGGCTAGGGTTAGGTTTAGGGCTAGGGTTAGGGTAGGGCTAAGGTTAGGGTTAGGGTTAGGCCTTGGAGACTCTGAGGCCTTCCCTCGAGTAACTTCTCCATTTCTCCCAATGGAGAATGATTCAGCAAGACACTCCCATTGAAACCAATGGGTGTGGGTTCCTTTGGATTTTCTTGGTCCCCCCCGGCCGGGAAGGCCTCCATTTTTTGATAATTCAGTGTAAGGGGCTTTTCCAAAAAGAGCCCTTGTCTAAAATTCCACAAAAATTGAAGAAGAAATGAGTCAAAGGGCACGAAAACGAGAGAGAAGCCAGGAGCTGAAAACAAGCAAGACTGTATTCCACCCAGTCTAGGGTTAGGGCTAGGGCTAGAGCTTGGACTAGGGTTAGGGTTAGGGTTAGGGTTAGGGTTAGGGTTAGGGTTAGGGTTAGGGTTAGGGTTAGGGTTAGGGCTAGGGCTAGGGCTAGGGCTAGGGCTAGGGTTAGGGTTAGGGTTAGGGCTAGGGTTAGAGTTATGGTTAGGCTTTGGAGATTTTGAGGCCTTTCCTCAGGAAACTTCGCCATTGTTCCCACTGGAGAATGAGAAAGCAAAACACTCCCAAGGGAAACCAATGGGAGTTGGTTCCTTTGCATTTTCTCGGTCCCCCCCCCGGCCGGGGGAGGGGCCTCCATTTTTTGATAATTCAGTGAGAGGGGGCCTTTCCAAAAAGAGCCCTTGTCGAAAATTCCACAAAAATAAAAGAAGAAATGGGTCAAAGGACCCAAAAACTAGAGAGAAGCCAGGAGCAGAAATGAAGCACGACTGTCCTCCACCCTTTCTAGGGTTAGAGTTAGGGTTAGGGTTAGGGTTAGGGTTAGGGTTGGAGATTTTGAGGCCTTCCCTCAAGTAACTTCTACATTTCTACCAATGGAGAATGAGTCAGCAAAAAACTGCCATTGAAACCAATGGGAGTCCGTTCCTTTGGATTTTCTTGATCCGGGGGGCCTCCATTTTTCGATAATTCAGTGGGGGGGGGGCCTTTCCAAAAAGAGCCCTTCTCAAAAATTCCACAAAAATAGAAGAAGAAATGGGTCAAAGGACCCAAAAACTAGAGAGAAGCCAGGAGCAGAAATGAAGCATGACTGTCCTCCACCCAGTCTAGGGTTAAGCTTAGGGTTAGGGTTAGGGGTAGGGGTAGGGCTAGGGTTAGAAAATTCCACAAAAATAGAAGAAATGGGTCAAAGGACCCAAAAACTAGAGAGAAGCCAGGAGCAGAAATGAAGCACGACTGTCCTCCACCCAATCTAGGGTTAGGGTTAGGGTTAGGGCTACAGTTAGGGCTAGGATTAGGGTTAAAAAATTCCACAAAAATAGAATAAATGGGTCAAACGACCCGAAAATGAGAGAGAAGGCAGGAGCTGAAATGAAGCACGACTGTCCTCCACCCAGTCTAGGGTTAGGGTTAGGGTTAGTGCTAGAGTTCTGGCTAGGGCTAGGGTTAGGGTTAGGGTTAGGGCTAGGGTTAGGTTTAGGGCTAGGGTTAGGGTAGGGCTAAGGTTAGGGTTAGGGTTAGGCCTTGGAGACTCTGAGGCCTTCCCTCGAGTAACTTCTCCATTTCTCCCAATGGAGAATGATTCAGCAAGACACTCCCATTGAAACCAATGGGTGTGGGTTCCTTTGCATTTTCTCGGTCCCCCCCCCCGGCCGGGAAGGCCTCCATTTTTTGATAATTCAGTGTAAGGGGCTTTTCCAAAAAGAGCCCTTGTCTAAAATTCCACAAAAATAGAAGAAGAAATGAGTCAAAGGGCACGAAAACGAGAGAGAAGCCAGGAGCTGAAAACAAGCAAGACTGTATTCCACCCAGTCTAGGGTTAGGGCTAGGGCTAGAGCTTGGACTAGGGTTAGGGTTAGGGTTAGGGTTAGGGTTAGGGTTAGGGTTAGGGTTAGGGTTAGGGTTAGGGCTAGGGCTAGGGCTAGGGCTAGGGTTAGGGTTAGGGTTAGGGCTAGGGTTAGAGTTATGGTTAGGCTTTGGAGATTTTGAGGCCTTTCCTCAGGAAACTTCGCCATTGTTCCCATTGGAGAATGAGAAAGCAAAACACTCCGAAGGGAAACCAATGGGAGTTGGTTCCTTTGCATTTTCTCGGTCCCCCCCCGGCCGGGGGAGGGGCCTCCATTTTTTGATAATTCAGTGAGAGGGGGCCTTTCCAAAAAGAGCCCTTGTCGAAAATTCCACAAAAATAAAAGAAGAAATGGGTCAAAGGACCCAAAAACTAGAGAGAAGCCAGGAGCAGAAATGAAGCACGACTGTCCTCCACCCTTTCTAGGGTTAGAGTTAGGGTTAGGGTTAGGGTTAGGGTTAGGGTTGGAGATTTTGAGGCCTTCCCTCAAGTAACTTCTACATTTCTACCAATGGAGAATGAGTCAGCAAAAAACTGCCATTGAAACCAATGGGAGTCCGTTCCTTTGGATTTTCTTGATCCGGGGGGCCTCCATTTTTCGATAATTCAGTGGGGGGGGGCCTTTCCAAAAAGAGCCCTTCTCAAAAATTCCACAAAAATAGAAGAAGAAATGGGTCAAAGAACCCAAAAACTAGAGAGAAGCCAGGAGCAGAAATGAAGCATGACTGTCCTCCACCCAGTCTAGGGTTAAGCTTAGGGTTAGGGTTAGGGCTAGGGGTAGGGCTAGGGTTAGAAAATTCCACAAAAATAGAAGAAATGGGTCAAAGGACCCAAAAACTAGAGAGAAGCCAGGAGCAGAAATGAAGCACGACTGTCCTCCACCCAATCTAGGGTTAGGGTTAGGGTTAGGGCTACAGTTAGGGCTAGGATTAGGGTTAAAAAATTCCACAAAAATAGAATAAATGGGTCAAACGACCCGAAAATGAGAGAGAAGGCAGGAGCTGAAATGAAGCACGACTGTCCTCCACCCAGTCTAGGGTTAGGGTTAGGGTTAGTGCTAGAGTTCTGGCTAGGGCTAGGGTTAGGGTTAGGGTTAGGGCTAGGGTTAGGTTTAGGGCTAGGGTTAGGGTAGGGCTAAGGTTAGGGTTAGGGTTAGGCCTTGGAGACTCTGAGGCCTTCCCTCGAGTAACTTCTCCATTTCTCCCAATGGAGAATGATTCAGCAAGACACTCCCATTGAAACCAATGGGTGTGGGTTCCTTTGGATTTTCTTGGTCCCTCCCGGCCGGGAAGGCCTCCATTTTTTGATAATTCAGTGTAAGGGGCTTTTCCAAAAAGAGCCCTTGTCTAAAATTCCACAAAAATAGAAGAAGAAATGAGTCAAAGGGCACGAAAACGAGAGAGAAGCCAGGAGCTGAAAACAAGCAAGACTGTATTCCACCCAGTCTAGGGTTAGGGCTAGGGCTAGAGCTTGGACTAGGGTTACGGTTAGGGTTAGGGTTAGGGTTAGGGTTAGGGTTAGGGTTAGGGTTAGGGTTAGGGCTAGGGCTAGGGCTAGGGCTAGGGCTAGGGTTAGGGTTAGGGTTAGGGCTAGGGTTAGAGTTATGGTTAGGCTTTGGAGATTTTGAGGCCTTTCCTCAGGAAACTTCGCCATTGTTCCCATTGGAGAATGAGAAAGCAAAACACTCCCAAGGGAAACCAATGGGAGTTGGTTCCTTTGCATTTTCTCGGTCCCCCCCCCGGCCGGGGGAGGGGCCTCCATTTTTTGATAATTCAGTGAGAGGGGGCCTTTCCAAAAAGAGCCCTTGTCGAAAATTCCACAAAAATAAAAGAAGAAATGGGTCGAAGGACCCAAAAACTAGAGAGAAGCCAGGAGCAGAAATGAAGCACGACTGTCCTCCACCCTTTCTAGGGTTAGGGTTAGGGTTAGGGTTAGGGTTAGGGTTAGGGTTAGGGTTAGGGTTAGGGTTAGGGTTAGGGTTAGGGTTAGGGTTAGGGTTAGGGTTAGGGTTAGGGTTAGGGTTAGGGTTAGGGTTAGGGTTAGGGTTAGGGCTAGGGCTAGGGCTAGGGCTAGGGTTAGGGTTAGGGTTAGGGTTAGGGTTAGGGTTAGGGTTAGGGTTAGGGTTAGGGTTAGGGTTAGGGTTAGGGTTAGGGTTAGGGTTAGGGTTAGGGTTAGGGTTAGGGTTAGGGTTAGGGTTAGGGTTAGGGTTAGGGTTAGGGTTAGGGTTAGGGTTAGGGTTAGGGTTAGGGTTAGGGTTAGGGTTAGGGTTAGGGTTAGGGTTAGGGTTAGGGTTAGGGTTAGGGTTAGGGTTAGGGTTAGGGTTAGGGTTAGGGTTAGGGTTAGGGTTAGGGTTAGGGTTAGGGTTAGGGTTAGGGTTAGGGTTAGGGTTAGGGTTAGGGTTAGGGTTAGGGTTAGGGTTAGGGTTAGGGTTAGGGTTAGGGTTAGGGTTAGGGTTAGGGTTAGGGTTAGGGTTAGGGTTAGGGTTAGGGTTAGGGTTAGGGTTAGGGTTAGGGTTAGGGTTAGGGTTAGGGTTAGGGTTAGGGTTAGGGTTAGGGTTAGGGTTAGGGTTAGGGTTAGGGTTAGGGTTAGGGTTAGGGTTAGGGTTAGGGTTAGGGTTAGGGTTAGGGTTAGGGTTAGGGTTAGGGTTAGGGTTAGGGTTAGGGTTAGGGTTAGGGTTAGGGTTAGGGTTAGGGTTAGGGTTAGGGTTAGGGTTAGGGTTAGGGTTAGGGTTAGGGTTAGGGTTAGGGTTAGGGTTAGGGTTAGGGTTAGGGTTAGGGTTAGGGTTAGGGTTAGGGTTAGGGTTAGGGTTAGGGTTAGGGTTAGGGTTAGGGTTAGGGTTAGGGTTAGGGTTAGGGTTAGGGTTAGGGTTAGGGTTAGGGTTAGGGTTAGGGTTAGGGTTAGGGTTAGGGTTAGGGTTAGGGTTAGGGTTAGGGTTAGGGTTAGGGTTAGGGTTAGGGTTAGGGTTAGGGTTAGGGTTAGGGTTAGGGTTAGGGTTAGGGTTAGGGTTAGGGTTAGGGTTAGGGTTAGGGTTAGGGTTAGGGTTAGGGTTAGGGTTAGGGTTAGGGTTAGGGTTAGGGTTAGGGTTAGGGTTAGGGTTAGGGTTAGGGTTAGGGTTAGGGTTAGGGTTAGGGTTAGGGTTAGGGTTAGGGTTAGGGTTAGGGTTAGGGTTAGGGTTAGGGTTAGGGTTAGGGTTAGGGTTAGGGTTAGGGTTAGGGTTAGGGTTAGGGTTAGGGTTAGGGTTAGGGTTAGGGTTAGGGTTAGGGTTAGGGTTAGGGTTAGGGTTAGGGTTAGGGTTAGGGTTAGGGTTAGGGTTAGGGTTAGGGTTAGGGTTAGGGTTAGGGTTAGGGTTAGGGTTAGGGTTAGGGTTAGGGTTAGGGTTAGGGTTAGGGTTAGGGTTAGGGTTAGGGTTAGGGTTAGGGTTAGGGTTAGGGTTAGGGTTAGGGTTAGGGTTAGGGTTAGGGTTAGGGTTAGGGTTAGGGTTAGGGTTAGGGTTAGGGTTAGGGTTAGGGTTAGGGTTAGGGTTAGGGTTAGGGTTAGGGTTAGGGTTAGGGTTAGGGTTAGGGTTAGGGTTAGGGTTAGGGTTAGGGTTAGGGTTAGGGTTAGGGTTAGGGTTAGGGTTAGGGTTAGGGTTAGGGTTAGGGTTAGGGTTAGGGTTAGGGTTAGGGTTAGGGTTAGGGTTAGGGTTAGGGTTAGGGTTAGGGTTAGGGTTAGGGTTAGGGTTAGGGTTAGGGTTAGGGTTAGGGTTAGGGTTAGGGTTAGGGTTAGGGTTAGGGTTAGGGTTAGGGTTAGGGTTAGGGTTAGGGTTAGGGTTAGGGTTAGGGTTAGGGTTAGGGTTAGGGTTAGGGTTAGGGTTAGGGTTAGGGTTAGGGTTAGGGTTAGGGTTAGGGTTAGGGTTAGGGTTAGGGTTAGGGTTAGGGTTAGGGTTAGGGTTAGGGTTAGGGTTAGGGTTAGGGTTAGGGTTAGGGTTAGGGTTAGGGTTAGGGTTAGGGTTAGGGTTAGGGTTAGGGTTAGGGTTAGGGTTAGGGTTAGGGTTAGGGTTAGGGTTAGGGTTAGGGTTAGGGTTAGGGTTAGGGTTAGGGTTAGGGTTAGGGTTAGGGTTAGGGTTAGGGTTAGGGTTAGGGTTAGGGTTAGGGTTAGGGTTAGGGTTAGGGTTAGGGTTAGGGTTAGGGTTAGGGTTAGGGTTAGGGTTAGGGTTAGGGTTAGGGTTAGGGTTAGGGTTAGGGTTAGGGTTAGGGTTAGGGTTAGGGTTAGGGTTAGGGTTAGGGTTAGGGTTAGGGTTAGGGTTAGGGTTAGGGTTAGGGTTAGGGTTAGGGTTAGGGTTAGGGTTAGGGTTAGGGTTAGGGTTAGGGTTAGGGTTAGGGTTAGGGTTAGGGTTAGGGTTAGGGTTAGGGTTAGGGTTAGGGTTAGGGTTAGGGTTAGGGTTAGGGTTAGGGTTAGGGTTAGGGTTAGGGTTAGGGTTAGGGTTAGGGTTAGGGTTAGGGTTAGGGTTAGGGTTAGGGTTAGGGTTAGGGTTAGGGTTAGGGTTAGGGTTAGGGTTAGGGTTAGGGTTAGGGTTAGGGTTAGGGTTAGGGTTAGGGTTAGGGTTAGGGTTAGGGTTAGGGTTAGGGTTAGGGTTAGGGTTAGGGTTAGGGTTAGGGTTAGGGTTAGGGTTAGGGTTAGGGTTAGGGTTAGGGTTAGGGTTAGGGTTAGGGTTAGGGTTAGGGTTAGGGTTAGGGTTAGGGTTAGGGTTAGGGTTAGGGTTAGGGTTAGGGTTAGGGTTAGGGTTAGGGTTAGGGTTAGGGTTAGGGTTAGGGTTAGGGTTAGGGTTAGGGTTAGGGTTAGGGTTAGGGTTAGGGTTAGGGTTAGGGTTAGGGTTAGGGTTAGGGTTAGGGTTAGGGTTAGGGTTAGGGTTAGGGTTAGGGTTAGGGTTAGGGTTAGGGTTAGGGTTAGGGTTAGGGTTAGGGTTAGGGTTAGGGTTAGGGTTAGGGTTAGGGTTAGGGTTAGGGTTAGGGTTAGGGTTAGGGTTAGGGTTAGGGTTAGGGTTAGGGTTAGGGTTAGGGTTAGGGTTAGGGTTAGGGTTAGGGTTAGGGTTAGGGTTAGGGTTAGGGTTAGGGTTAGGGTTAGGGTTAGGGTTAGGGTTAGGGTTAGGGTTAGGGTTAGGGTTAGGGTTAGGGTTAGGGTTAGGGTTAGGGTTAGGGTTAGGGTTAGGGTTAGGGTTAGGGTTAGGGTTAGGGTTAGGGTTAGGGTTAGGGTTAGGGTTAGGGTTAGGGTTAGGGTTAGGGTTAGGGTTAGGGTTAGGGTTAGGGTTAGGGTTAGGGTTAGGGTTAGGGTTAGGGTTAGGGTTAGGGTTAGGGTTAGGGTTAGGGTTAGGGTTAGGGTTAGGGTTAGGGTTAGGGTTAGGGTTAGGGTTAGGGTTAGGGTTAGGGTTAGGGTTAGGGTTAGGGTTAGGGTTAGGGTTAGGGTTAGGGTTAGGGTTAGGGTTAGGGTTAGGGTTAGGGTTAGGGTTAGGGTTAGGGTTAGGGTTAGGGTTAGGGTTAGGGTTAGGGTTAGGGTTAGGGTTAGGGTTAGGGTTAGGGTTAGGGTTAGGGTTAGGGTTAGGGTTAGGGTTAGGGTTAGGGTTAGGGTTAGGGTTAGGGTTAGGGTTAGGGTTAGGGTTAGGGTTAGGGTTAGGGTTAGGGTTAGGGTTAGGGTTAGGGTTAGGGTTAGGGTTAGGGTTAGGGTTAGGGTTAGGGTTAGGGTTAGGGTTAGGGTTAGGGTTAGGGTTAGGGTTAGGGTTAGGGTTAGGGTTAGGGTTAGGGTTAGGGTTAGGGTTAGGGTTAGGGTTAGGGTTAGGGTTAGGGTTAGGGTTAGGGTTAGGGTTAGGGTTAGGGTTAGGGTTAGGGTTAGGGTTAGGGTTAGGGTTAGGGTTAGGGTTAGGGTTAGGGTTAGGGTTAGGGTTAGGGTTAGGGTTAGGGTTAGGGTTAGGGTTAGGGTTAGGGTTAGGGTTAGGGTTAGGGTTAGGGTTAGGGTTAGGGTTAGGGTTAGGGTTAGGGTTAGGGTTAGGGTTAGGGTTAGGGTTAGGGTTAGGGTTAGGGTTAGGGTTAGGGTTAGGGTTAGGGTTAGGGTTAGGGTTAGGGTTAGGGTTAGGGTTAGGGTTAGGGTTAGGGTTAGGGTTAGGGTTAGGGTTAGGGTTAGGGTTAGGGTTAGGGTTAGGGTTAGGGTTAGGGTTAGGGTTAGGGTTAGGGTTAGGGTTAGGGTTAGGGTTAGGGTTAGGGTTAGGGTTAGGGTTAGGGTTAGGGTTAGGGTTAGGGTTAGGGTTAGGGTTAGGGTTAGGGTTAGGGTTAGGGTTAGGGTTAGGGTTAGGGTTAGGGTTAGGGTTAGGGTTAGGGTTAGGGTTAGGGTTAGGGTTAGGGTTAGGGTTAGGGTTAGGGTTAGGGTTAGGGTTAGGGTTAGGGTTAGGGTTAGGGTTAGGGTTAGGGTTAGGGTTAGGGTTAGGGTTAGGGTTAGGGTTAGGGTTAGGGTTAGGGTTAGGGTTAGGGTTAGGGTTAGGGTTAGGGTTAGGGTTAGGGTTAGGGTTAGGGTTAGGGTTAGGGTTAGGGTTAGGGTTAGGGTTAGGGTTAGGGTTAGGGTTAGGGTTAGGGTTAGGGTTAGGGTTAGGGTTAGGGTTAGGGTTAGGGTTAGGGTTAGGGTTAGGGTTAGGGTTAGGGTTAGGGTTAGGGTTAGGGTTAGGGTTAGGGTTAGGGTTAGGGTTAGGGTTAGGGTTAGGGTTAGGGTTAGGGTTAGGGTTAGGGTTAGGGTTAGGGTTAGGGTTAGGGTTAGGGTTAGGGTTAGGGTTAGGGTTAGGGTTAGGGTTAGGGTTAGGGTTAGGGTTAGGGTTAGGGTTAGGGTTAGGGTTAGGGTTAGGGTTAGGGTTAGGGTTAGGGTTAGGGTTAGGGTTAGGGTTAGGGTTAGGGTTAGGGTTAGGGTTAGGGTTAGGGTTAGGGTTAGGGTTAGGGTTAGGGTTAGGGTTAGGGTTAGGGTTAGGGTTAGGGTTAGGGTTAGGGTTAGGGTTAGGGTTAGGGTTAGGGTTAGGGTTAGGGTTAGGGTTAGGGTTAGGGTTAGGGTTAGGGTTAGGGTTAGGGTTAGGGTTAGGGTTAGGGTTAGGGTTAGGGTTAGGGTTAGGGTTAGGGTTAGGGTTAGGGTTAGGGTTAGGGTTAGGGTTAGGGTTAGGGTTAGGGTTAGGGTTAGGGTTAGGGTTAGGGTTAGGGTTAGGGTTAGGGTTAGGGTTAGGGTTAGGGTTAGGGTTAGGGTTAGGGTTAGGGTTAGGGTTAGGGTTAGGGTTAGGGTTAGGGTTAGGGTTAGGGTTAGGGTTAGGGTTAGGGTTAGGGTTAGGGTTAGGGTTAGGGTTAGGGTTAGGGTTAGGGTTAGGGTTAGGGTTAGGGTTAGGGTTAGGGTTAGGGTTAGGGTTAGGGTTAGGGTTAGGGTTAGGGTTAGGGTTAGGGTTAGGGTTAGGGTTAGGGTTAGGGTTAGGGTTAGGGTTAGGGTTAGGGTTAGGGTTAGGGTTAGGGTTAGGGTTAGGGTTAGGGTTAGGGTTAGGGTTAGGGTTAGGGTTAGGGTTAGGGTTAGGGTTAGGGTTAGGGTTAGGGTTAGGGTTAGGGTTAGGGTTAGGGTTAGGGTTAGGGTTAGGGTTAGGGTTAGGGTTAGGGTTAGGGTTAGGGTTAGGGTTAGGGTTAGGGTTAGGGTTAGGGTTAGGGTTAGGGTTAGGGTTAGGGTTAGGGTTAGGGTTAGGGTTAGGGTTAGGGTTAGGGTTAGGGTTAGGGTTAGGGTTAGGGTTAGGGTTAGGGTTAGGGTTAGGGTTAGGGTTAGGGTTAGGGTTAGGGTTAGGGTTAGGGTTAGGGTTAGGGTTAGGGTTAGGGTTAGGGTTAGGGTTAGGGTTAGGGTTAGGGTTAGGGTTAGGGTTAGGGTTAGGGTTAGGGTTAGGGTTAGGGTTAGGGTTAGGGTTAGGGTTAGGGTTAGGGTTAGGGTTAGGGTTAGGGTTAGGGTTAGGGTTAGGGTTAGGGTTAGGGTTAGGGTTAGGGTTAGGGTTAGGGTTAGGGTTAGGGTTAGGGTTAGGGTTAGGGTTAGGGTTAGGGTTAGGGTTAGGGTTAGGGTTAGGGTTAGGGTTAGGGTTAGGGTTAGGGTTAGGGTTAGGGTTAGGGTTAGGGTTAGGGTTAGGGTTAGGGTTAGGGTTAGGGTTAGGGTTAGGGTTAGGGTTAGGGTTAGGGTTAGGGTTAGGGTTAGGGTTAGGGTTAGGGTTAGGGTTAGGGTTAGGGTTAGGGTTAGGGTTAGGGTTAGGGTTAGGGTTAGGGTTAGGGTTAGGGTTAGGGTTAGGGTTAGGGTTAGGGTTAGGGTTAGGGTTAGGGTTAGGGTTAGGGTTAGGGTTAGGGTTAGGGTTAGGGTTAGGGTTAGGGTTAGGGTTAGGGTTAGGGTTAGGGTTAGGGTTAGGGTTAGGGTTAGGGTTAGGGTTAGGGTTAGGGTTAGGGTTAGGGTTAGGGTTAGGGTTAGGGTTAGGGTTAGGGTTAGGGTTAGGGTTAGGGTTAGGGTTAGGGTTAGGGTTAGGGTTAGGGTTAGGGTTAGGGTTAGGGTTAGGGTTAGGGTTAGGGTTAGGGTTAGGGTTAGGGTTAGGGTTAGGGTTAGGGTTAGGGTTAGGGTTAGGGTTAGGGTTAGGGTTAGGGTTAGGGTTAGGGTTAGGGTTAGGGTTAGGGTTAGGGTTAGGGTTAGGGTTAGGGTTAGGGTTAGGGTTAGGGTTAGGGTTAGGGTTAGGGTTAGGGTTAGGGTTAGGGTTAGGGTTAGGGTTAGGGTTAGGGTTAGGGTTAGGGTTAGGGTTAGGGTTAGGGTTAGGGTTAGGGTTAGGGTTAGGGTTAGGGTTAGGGTTAGGGTTAGGGTTAGGGTTAGGGTTAGGGTTAGGGTTAGGGTTAGGGTTAGGGTTAGGGTTAGGGTTAGGGTTAGGGTTAGGGTTAGGGTTAGGGTTAGGGTTAGGGTTAGGGTTAGGGTTAGGGTTAGGGTTAGGGTTAGGGTTAGGGTTAGGGTTAGGGTTAGGGTTAGGGTTAGGGTTAGGGTTAGGGTTAGGGTTAGGGTTAGGGTTAGGGTTAGGGTTAGGGTTAGGGTTAGGGTTAGGGTTAGGGTTAGGGTTAGGGTTAGGGTTAGGGTTAGGGTTAGGGTTAGGGTTAGGGTTAGGGTTAGGGTTAGGGTTAGGGTTAGGGTTAGGGTTAGGGTTAGGGTTAGGGTTAGGGTTAGGGTTAGGGTTAGGGTTAGGGTTAGGGTTAGGGTTAGGGTTAGGGTTAGGGTTAGGGTTAGGGTTAGGGTTAGGGTTAGGGTTAGGGTTAGGGTTAGGGTTAGGGTTAGGGTTAGGGTTAGGGTTAGGGTTAGGGTTAGGGTTAGGGTTAGGGTTAGGGTTAGGGTTAGGGTTAGGGTTAGGGTTAGGGTTAGGGTTAGGGTTAGGGTTAGGGTTAGGGTTAGGGTTAGGGTTAGGGTTAGGGTTAGGGTTAGGGTTAGGGTTAGGGTTAGGGTTAGGGTTAGGGTTAGGGTTAGGGTTAGGGTTAGGGTTAGGGTTAGGGTTAGGGTTAGGGTTAGGGTTAGGGTTAGGGTTAGGGTTAGGGTTAGGGTTAGGGTTAGGGTTAGGGTTAGGGTTAGGGTTAGGGTTAGGGTTAGGGTTAGGGTTAGGGTTAGGGTTAGGGTTAGGGTTAGGGTTAGGGTTAGGGTTAGGGTTAGGGTTAGGGTTAGGGTTAGGGTTAGGGTTAGGGTTAGGGTTAGGGTTAGGGTTAGGGTTAGGGTTAGGGTTAGGGTTAGGGTTAGGGTTAGGGTTAGGGTTAGGGTTAGGGTTAGGGTTAGGGTTAGGGTTAGGGTTAGGGTTAGGGTTAGGGTTAGGGTTAGGGTTAGGGTTAGGGTTAGGGTTAGGGTTAGGGTTAGGGTTAGGGTTAGGGTTAGGGTTAGGGTTAGGGTTAGGGTTAGGGTTAGGGTTAGGGTTAGGGTTAGGGTTAGGGTTAGGGTTAGGGTTAGGGTTAGGGTTAGGGTTAGGGTTAGGGTTAGGGTTAGGGTTAGGGTTAGGGTTAGGGTTAGGGTTAGGGTTAGGGTTAGGGTTAGGGTTAGGGTTAGGGTTAGGGTTAGGGTTAGGGTTAGGGTTAGGGTTAGGGTTAGGGTTAGGGTTAGGGTTAGGGTTAGGGTTAGGGTTAGGGTTAGGGTTAGGGTTAGGGTTAGGGTTAGGGTTAGGGTTAGGGTTAGGGTTAGGGTTAGGGTTAGGGTTAGGGTTAGGGTTAGGGTTAGGGTTAGGGTTAGGGTTAGGGTTAGGGTTAGGGTTAGGGTTAGGGTTAGGGTTAGGGTTAGGGTTAGGGTTAGGGTTAGGGTTAGGGTTAGGGTTAGGGTTAGGGTTAGGGTTAGGGTTAGGGTTAGGGTTAGGGTTAGGGTTAGGGTTAGGGTTAGGGTTAGGGTTAGGGTTAGGGTTAGGGTTAGGGTTAGGGTTAGGGTTAGGGTTAGGGTTAGGGTTAGGGTTAGGGTTAGGGTTAGGGTTAGGGTTAGGGTTAGGGTTAGGGTTAGGGTTAGGGTTAGGGTTAGGGTTAGGGTTAGGGTTAGGGTTAGGGTTAGGGTTAGGGTTAGGGTTAGGGTTAGGGTTAGGGTTAGGGTTAGGGTTAGGGTTAGGGTTAGGGTTAGGGTTAGGGTTAGGGTTAGGGTTAGGGTTAGGGTTAGGGTTAGGGTTAGGGTTAGGGTTAGGGTTAGGGTTAGGGTTAGGGTTAGGGTTAGGGTTAGGGTTAGGGTTAGGGTTAGGGTTAGGGTTAGGGTTAGGGTTAGGGTTAGGGTTAGGGTTAGGGTTAGGGTTAGGGTTAGGGTTAGGGTTAGGGTTAGGGTTAGGGTTAGGGTTAGGGTTAGGGTTAGGGTTAGGGTTAGGGTTAGGGTTAGGGTTAGGGTTAGGGTTAGGGTTAGGGTTAGGGTTAGGGTTAGGGTTAGGGTTAGGGTTAGGGTTAGGGTTAGGGTTAGGGTTAGGGTTAGGGTTAGGGTTAGGGTTAGGGTTAGGGTTAGGGTTAGGGTTAGGGTTAGGGTTAGGGTTAGGGTTAGGGTTAGGGTTAGGGTTAGGGTTAGGGTTAGGGTTAGGGTTAGGGTTAGGGTTAGGGTTAGGGTTAGGGTTAGGGTTAGGGTTAGGGTTAGGGTTAGGGTTAGGGTTAGGGTTAGGGTTAGGGTTAGGGTTAGGGTTAGGGTTAGGGTTAGGGTTAGGGTTAGGGTTAGGGTTAGGGTTAGGGTTAGGGTTAGGGTTAGGGTTAGGGTTAGGGTTAGGGTTAGGGTTAGGGTTAGGGTTAGGGTTAGGGTTAGGGTTAGGGTTAGGGTTAGGGTTAGGGTTAGGGTTAGGGTTAGGGTTAGGGTTAGGGTTAGGGTTAGGGTTAGGGTTAGGGTTAGGGTTAGGGTTAGGGTTAGGGTTAGGGTTAGGGTTAGGGTTAGGGTTAGGGTTAGGGTTAGGGTTAGGGTTAGGGTTAGGGTTAGGGTTAGGGTTAGGGTTAGGGTTAGGGTTAGGGTTAGGGTTAGGGTTAGGGTTAGGGTTAGGGTTAGGGTTAGGGTTAGGGTTAGGGTTAGGGTTAGGGTTAGGGTTAGGGTTAGGGTTAGGGTTAGGGTTAGGGTTAGGGTTAGGGTTAGGGTTAGGGTTAGGGTTAGGGTTAGGGTTAGGGTTAGGGTTAGGGTTAGGGTTAGGGTTAGGGTTAGGGTTAGGGTTAGGGTTAGGGTTAGGGTTAGGGTTAGGGTTAGGGTTAGGGTTAGGGTTAGGGTTAGGGTTAGGGTTAGGGTTAGGGTTAGGGTTAGGGTTAGGGTTAGGGTTAGGGTTAGGGTTAGGGTTAGGGTTAGGGTTAGGGTTAGGGTTAGGGTTAGGGTTAGGGTTAGGGTTAGGGTTAGGGTTAGGGTTAGGGTTAGGGTTAGGGTTAGGGTTAGGGTTAGGGTTAGGGTTAGGGTTAGGGTTAGGGTTAGGGTTAGGGTTAGGGTTAGGGTTAGGGTTAGGGTTAGGGTTAGGGTTAGGGTTAGGGTTAGGGTTAGGGTTAGGGTTAGGGTTAGGGTTAGGGTTAGGGTTAGGGTTAGGGTTAGGGTTAGGGTTAGGGTTAGGGTTAGGGTTAGGGTTAGGGTTAGGGTTAGGGTTAGGGTTAGGGTTAGGGTTAGGGTTAGGGTTAGGGTTAGGGTTAGGGTTAGGGTTAGGGTTAGGGTTAGGGTTAGGGTTAGGGTTAGGGTTAGGGTTAGGGTTAGGGTTAGGGTTAGGGTTAGGGTTGGGTTAGGGTTAGGGTTAGGGTTAGGGTTAGGGTTAGGGTTAGGGTTAGGGTTAGGGTTAGGGTTAGGGTTAGGGTTAGGGTTAGGGTTAGGGTTAGGGTTAGGGTTAGGGTTAGGGTTAGGGTTAGGGTTAGGGTTAGGGTTAGGGTTAGGGTTAGGGTTAGGGTTAGGGTTAGGGTTAGGGTTAGGGTTAGGGTTAGGGTTAGGGTTAGGGTTAGGGTTAGGGTTAGGGTTAGGGTTAGGGTTAGGGTTAGGGTTAGGGTTAGGGTTAGGGTTAGGGTTAGGGTTAGGGTTAGGGTTAGGGTTAGGGTTAGGGTTAGGGTTAGGGTTAGGGTTAGGGTTAGGGTTAGGGTTAGGGTTAGGGTTAGGGTTAGGGTTAGGGTTAGGGTTAGGGTTAGGGTTAGGGTTAGGGTTAGGGTTAGGGTTAGGGTTAGGGTTAGGGTTAGGGTTAGGGTTAGGGTTAGGGTTAGGGTTAGGGTTAGGGTTAGGGTTAGGGTTAGGGTTAGGGTTAGGGTTAGGGTTAGGGTTAGGGTTAGGGTTAGGGTTAGGGTTAGGGTTAGGGTTAGGGTTAGGGTTAGGGTTAGGGTTAGGGTTAGGGTTAGGGTTAGGGTTAGGGTTAGGGTTAGGGTTAGGGTTAGGGTTAGGGTTAGGGTTAGGGTTAGGGTTAGGGTTAGGGTTAGGGTTAGGGTTAGGGTTAGGGTTAGGGTTAGGGTTAGGGTTAGGGTTAGGGTTAGGGTTAGGGTTAGGGTTAGGGTTAGGGTTAGGGTTAGGGTTAGGGTTAGGGTTAGGGTTAGGGTTAGGGTTAGGGTTAGGGTTAGGGTTAGGGTTAGGGTTAGGGTTAGGGTTAGGGTTAGGGTTAGGGTTAGGGTTAGGGTTAGGGTTAGGGTTAGGGTTAGGGTTAGG
>JARCFY010000153.1:0-122000 GCA_029233225.1 Lepidodactylus listeri | reverse complement strand
CGGGTCCCCATTGGACTCTATGGCAGTAGATCTGGGCTCCGATCTCAACTTCTTAAAAAAAAAAACAACGGGAGTAGACCAGGCCTCCCGAGTCCCCATAGGACTCTGTGAGAGTAGACCTGGGCTCCGATCTCAACTTCTTTTTTTAAAAAAAACGGGAGTAGACAAGGCCTCTGGGGTACGCAATGGTCTGTATAGGAGTAGACTTGGGCAACGTTCTGAACACCTTTTTTTAAAAAGGGAGTAGACCAGGCCTCCCGGGTCCCCATAGGACTCTTTGGCAGAAGACCTGGGCTCCGATCTCAGCTTCTTAAAAAAAAAAACAACGGGAGTAGACCAGGACTCCCGGGTTCCCATTGATATCAATAGGAATAGATCTGGGCTCCGATCTGAACTTTTTTTAAAAAAAGAGAGTAGACCAGGACTCCTGGGTCCCCATTAAAATCTATAAGAGTAGACCTGGGCTCCGATCTCAACTTTTTTTAAAAAAAACGGGAGTAGACCAGGCCTCCCGGGTCCCCATTGGACTCTATGGCAGTAGATCTGGGCTCCGATCTCAACTTCTTAAAAAAACAAAAACAACGGGAGTAGACCAGGCCTCCCGGGTCCCCATTGGACTCTATGAGAGTAGACCTGGGCTCCGATCTCAACTTTTTTTAAAAAAAACGGGAGTAGACCAGGCCTCCCGGGTCCCCTTTGGACTCTATGGCAGTAGATCTGGGCTCCGATCAGCACTTGGAAAAAAAAAAACGGGAGTCGATCTGGCCTCCATTTTACCTGCTAAAGTACAAGAGTCGATCTGGCCTCCATTTTACCTATAAAAAAATGCAAAATCGGGAGTAGACCAGGCCTCCCGGGTCCCCATAGGACTCTATGGCAGTAGACCTGGGCTCCGATCTCAACTTCTTAAAACGGGATTAGTTCAGGCCTCCTGGTTCCCTTTGAAATCTACACGAGTAGATCTGGTCTCCGATCTCAACTTCTTTAAAAAAACAAAAAAAAAACAACCAGGAGTAGACCAGGCCTCCCGGGTCCCCATTAGACTCTATGAGAGTAGACCTGGGCTCCGTTCTGAACTTGGAAAAGAAAAAAAAAACGGGAGTTGATCTGGCCTCCATTTTACCTGCTAAAATAGAAGAGTCGATCTGGCCTCCATTTTACCTATAAAAAAACGCAGTAGACCAGGCCTCCCAGGTCCCGATTGGACTCTATGGCAGTAGATCTGGGCTCTGATCTCAACTTCTTTAAAAAAAAAAAAAACGGGAGTAGACCAGGCCTCCCGGGTCCCCATAGGATTCTATGAGAGTAGACCTGGGCTCCGATCTCAACGTTTTTAAAAAAAAACGGGAATAGACCAGGCCTCCCGGGTCCCCATAGGACTGTATGAGAGTAGACCTGGGCTCTGATCTCAACTTTTTTTAAAAAAACGGGAGTAGACAAGGCCTCCGGGGTCCGCATTGGTCTGTATAGGAGTAGACCTGGGCTCCGTTCTGAACTTTCTTCTTAAAAAAGGGAGTAGACCAGGCCTCCCGGGTCCCCATTGGACTCTATGCGAGTAGACCTGTGCTCCGATCTGAACTTCTTTAAAAAAAAAACAACGGGATTAGTTCAGGCCTCCTGGTTCCCTTTGAAATCTACACGAATAGACCTGGCCTCCGATCTCAACCTCTTTAAAAAAAAACAAAAAAACAACCGGGAATAGACCAGGCATCCCGGGTCCCCATTGGACTCTATGAGAGTAGACCTGGGCTCCGTTCTGAACTTGGAAAAGGAAAAAAAAAACCGGAGTTTATCTGGCCTCCATTTTACCTGCTAAAATACAAGAGTCGATCTGGCCTCCATTTTACCTATAAAAAAACGCAGTAGACCAGGCCTCCCGGGTCCCCATTGGACTCTATGGCAGTAGATCTGGGCTCCAATCTCAACTTCTTAAAAAAAACAAAACAACGGGAGTAGACCAGGCCTCCCGGGTCCCCATTGGACTCTATGGCAGTAGATCTGGGCTCCGATCTCAACTTCTTAAAAAAAAAAACAACGGAAGTAGACCAGGCCTCCAGGGTCCCCATAGGACTCTATGAGAGTAGACTTGGGCTCCGATCTCAACTTCTTTTTTTAAAAAAAACGGGAGCAGAAAAGGCCTCCGGGTTCCGCAATGGTCTGTATAGGAGTAGACTTGGGCTCCGTTCTGAACTCCTTTTTTTAAAAAGGGAGTAGACCAGGCCTCCCGGGTCCCCATAGGACTCTATGGCAGAAGACCTGGGCTCCGATCTCAACTTCTTAAAAAAAAAAACAACGGGAGTAGACCAGGACTCCCGGGTTCCCATTGATATCAATAGGAATAGATCTGGGCTCCGATCTGAACTTTTTTTTAAAAAAAGAGAGTAGACCAGGACTCCCGGGTCCCCATTAAAATCTATAAGAGTAGACCTGGGCTCCGATCACAACTTTTTTTTAAAAAAACGGGAGTAGACCAGGCCTCCCGGGTGCCCATAGGACTCAATGAGAGTAGACCTGGGCTTCGATCTCATCTTCTTCTTTTTTTTAAAAAAAAGGGAGTAGACAAGGCCTCCGGGGTCCGCATTGGTCTGTATAGGAGTAGACCTGGGCTCCATTCTGAACTTTTTTCTTAAAAAACGGAGTAGACCAGGCCTCCCGGGTCCCCATTGGACTCTATGGCAGTAGATCTGGGCTCCAATCTCAACTTCTTAAAAAAAAAAAAAACAACGGGAGTAGACCAGGCCTCCCGGGTCCCCATTGGACTCTATGGCAGTAGATCTGGGCTCCGATCTCAACTTCTTAAAAAAAAAAACAACGGGAGTAGACCAGGCCTCCCGGGTCCCCATAGGACTCTATGAGAGTAGACCTGGGCTCCGATCTCAACTTCTTTTTTTAAAAAAAATGGGAGCAGAAAAGGCCTCCGGGTTCCGCAATGGTCTGTATAGGAGTAGACTTGGGCTCCGTTCTGAACTCCTTTTTTTAAAAAGGGAGTAGACCAGGCCTCCCGGGTCCCCATAGGACTCTATGGCAGAAGACCTGGGATCCGATCTCAACTTCTTAAAAAAAAAAACAACGGGAGTAGACCAGGACTCCCGGGTTCCCATTGATATCAATAGGAATAGATCTGGGCTCCGATCTGAACTTTTTTTTAAAAAAAGAGAGTAGACCAGGACTCCCGGGTCCCCATTAAAATCTATAAGAGTAGACCTGGGCTCCGATCTCAACTTTTTTTAAAAAAAACGGGAGCAGACCAGGCCTCCCGGGTCCCCATAGGACTCAATGAGAGTAGACCTGGGCTTCGATCTCATCTTCTTCTTTTTTTAAAAAAAAGGGAGTAGACAAGGCCTCCGGGGTCCGCATTGGTCTGTATAGGAGTAGACCTGGGCTCCGTTCTGAACTTTTTTCTTAAAAAACGGAGTAGACCAGGCCTCCCGGGTCCCCATTGGACTCTATGCGAGTAGACCTGTGCTCCGATCTGAACTTCTTTAAAAAAAAAAAAAACGGGATTAGTTCAGGCCTCCTGGTTCCCTTTGAAATCTATAGGAGTAGACCTGGCCTCCGATCTCAACTTCTTTAAAAAACAAAAAAACAACCGGGAGTAGACCAGTCCTCCCGGGTCCCCATTGGACTCTATGAGAGTAGACATGGGCTCTGATCTCAACTTCTTTAAAAAAAAACAAAAAAACAACCGGGAGTAGACCAGGCTCCCGGGTCCCCAGTGGACTCTATGGCAGTAGATCTGGGCTCCGATCTCAACTTCTTAAAAAAAAAAACAACGGGAGTAGACCAGGCCTCCCGGGTCCCCATAGGACTCTATGAGAGTAGACCTGGGCTCCGATCTCAACTTCTTTTTTTAAAAAAAACGGGAGCAGAAAAGGCCTCCGGGTTCCGCAATGGTCTGTATAGGAGTAGACTTGGGCTCCGTTCTGAACTCCTTTTCTTAAAGAGGGAGTAGACCAGGCCTCCCGGGTCCCCATAGGACTCTATGGCAGAAGACCTGGGCTCCGATCTCAACTTCTTAAAAAAAAAAACAACGGGAGTAGACCAGGACTCCCGGGTTCCCATTGATATCAATAGGAATAGATCTGGGCTCCGATCTGAACTTTTTTTAAAAAAAAAGAGAGTAGACCAGGACTCCCGGGTCCCCATTAAAATCTATAAGAGTAGACCTGGGCTCCGATCTCAACTTTTTAAAAAAAAAACGGGAGTAGACCAGGCCTCCTGGGTCCCCATAGGACTCAATGAGAGTAGACCTGGGCTTCGATCTCATCTTCTTCTTTTTTTAAAAAAAGGGAGTAGACAAGGCCTCCGGGGTCCGCATTGGTCTGTATAGGAGTAGACCTGGGCTCCGTTCTGAACTTTTTTCTTAAAAAAAGGAGTAGACCAGGCCTCCCGGGTCCCCATTGGACTCTATGCGAGTAGACCTGTGCTCCGATCTGAACTTCTTTAAAAAAAAACAAAACGGGATTAGTTCAGGCCTCCTGGTTCCCTTTGAAATCTATAGGAGTAGACCTGGCCTCCGATCTCAACTTCTTTAAAAAACAAAAAAACAAACTGGAGTAGACCAGGCCTCCCGGGTCCCCATTGGACTCTATGAGAGTAGACATGGGCTCTGATCTCAACTTCTTTAAAAAAAAAACAAAAAAACAACCGGGAGTAGACCAGGCCTCCCGGGTCCCCAGTGGACTCTATGAGAGTAGACCTGGGCTCCGTTCTGAACTTTTAAAAAAAACCGGGAGTAGACCAGGCCCCCCGGGTCCCTTTTGAAATCTATAGGAGTAGACCTGGATTCCGTTCAGCACTTGGAAAAGAAAAAAAAAACAGGAGTTGATCTGGCCTCCATTTTACCTGCTAAAATACAAGAGTCGATCTGGCCTCCATTTTACCTATAAAAAAACGCAGTAGACCAGGCCTCCCGGGTCCCCATTGGACTCTATGGCAGTAGATCTGGGCTCCGATCCCAACTTCTTAAAAAAAACAACAACGGGAGTACACCAGGACTCCCGGGTCCCCATAGGACTCTATGGCAGTAGACCTGGGCTCCGATCTCAACTTCTTAAAAAAACAACAACAACGGGAGTACACCAGGACTCCCGGGTTCCCATTGATATCAATAGGAATAGATCTGGGCTCCGATCTGAACTTTTTTTTAAAGAAAGAGAGTAGACCAAAACTCCCGGGTCCCCATTGGACTCTATGCGAGTAGACCTGTGCTCCGATCTGAACTTCTTTAAAAAAAAAAACAACGGGATTAGTTCAGGCCTCCTGGTTCCCTTTGAAATCTATAGGAGTAGACCTGGCCTCTGATCTCAACTTCTTTAAAAAAAAACACAAAAAAACAACCGGGAGTAGACCAGGCCTCCCGGGTCCCCATTGGACTCTATGAGAGTAGACCTGGGCTCCGTTCTGAACTTTTAAAAAAAACCGGGAGTAGACCAGGCCCCCCGGGTTCCTATTGAAATCTATAGGAGTAGACCTGGACTCCGTTCAGCACTTGGAAAAGAAAAAAAAACGGGAGTTGATCTGGCCTCCATTTTACCTGCTAAAATACAAGAGTCGATCTGGCCTCCATTTTACCTATAAACTTTTGATATCAACAGGAATAGATCTGGGCTCCGATCTGAACATTTAAAATAAAAGAGAGTAGACCAAAAGTCCCGGGTCCCTAGAGGACTCTATGAGAGTAGACCTGGGCTCCGATCTCAACTTCTTTTTTTAAAAAAAACGGGAGTAGACCAGGCCTCCGGGGTCCGCATTTGTCTGTATAAGAGTGGACCTGGGCTCTGTTCTGAACTTTTTTCTTAAAAAAGGGAGTAGACCAGGCCTCCCGGGTCCCCATAGGACTCTATGGCAGTAGACCTGGCCTCCAATCTCAACTTCTTTAAAAAAAAACAAAAAAACAACCGGGAGTAGACCAGGCCTCCCGGGTCCCCATTAAAATCTATAGGAGTAGACCTGGACTCTGTTCAGCACTTGGAAAAGAAAAAAAAAAACGGGAGTTGATCTGGCCTCCATTTTACCTGCTAAAATACAAGAGTCGATCTGGCCTCCATTTTACCTGCTAAAATACAAGAGTCGATCTGGCCTCCATTTTACCTGCTAAAATACAAGAGTCGATCTGGCCTCCATTTTACCTATAAAAAAATGCAGTAGACCAGGCCTCCCGGGTCCCCATTGGACTCTATGGCACTAGATCTGGGCTCCGATCTCAACTTTTTTTAAAAAAAAACGGGAATAGACCAGGCCTCCCGGGTCCCCATAGGACTCTTTGAGAGTAGACCTGGGCTCCGATCTCAACTTCTTTTTTTAAAAAAAACAGGAGTAGACAAGGCCTCCGGGGTCCGCATTGGTCTGTATAGGAGTAGACCTGGGCTCCGTTCTGAACTTTTTTCTTAAGAAAGGGAGTAGACCAGGCCTCCCGGGTCCCCATTGGAGTCTATGCGAGTAGACCTGTGCTCCGATCTGAACTTCTTTAAAAAAAAAAAAAAAAACGGGATTAGTTCAGGCCTCCTGGTTCCCTTTGAAATGTATAGGAGTAGAACTGGCCGCCGATCTCAACTTCTTTAAAAAAAAACAAAAAAACAACCGGGAGTAGACCAGGCCTCCCGGGTCCCCATTGGACTCTATGAGAGTAGACCTGGGCTCCGTTCTGAACTTTTTAAAAAAAACGGGAGTAGACCAGGCCCCCCGGGTCCCTATTGAAATCTATAGGAGTAGACCTGGACTCCGTTCAGCACTTGGAAAAGAAAAAAAAAACGGGAGTTGATCTGTCCTCCATTTTACCTGCTAAAATTCAAGAGTCGATCTGGCCTCCATTTTACCTATAAACTTTTGATTTCAACAGGAATAGATCTGGGCTCCGATCTGAACATTTAAAAAAAAAAGAGAGTAGACCAAAACTCCCGGGTCCCCATTAAAATCTATAAGAGTAGACCTGGGCTCCGATCTCAACTTTTTAAAAAAAGAACGGGAGTAGACCAGGCCTCCCAGGTCCCTAGAGGACTCTATGAGAGTAGACTTGGGCTCCGATCTCAACTTCTTTTTTAAAAAAAAACGGGAGTAGACCAGGCCTCCGGGGTCCGCATTTGTCTGTATAGGAGTAGACCTGGGCTAAAGGGAGTAGACCAGGCCTCCCGGATCCCCATTGGACTCAATGCGAGTAGACCTGTGCTGCTATCTGAACTTCTTTAAAAAACAAAAACAAACGGCATTAGTTCAGGACTCCTGGTTCCCTTTGAAATCTATAGGAGTAGACCTGGCCTCCGATCTCAACTTTAAAAAAAAAAAAAACAACGGGAGTAGACCAGGACTCCCGGGTTCCCTTTGATATCAATAGGAATAGATCTGCATTTGTCTGTATAGGAGTAGACCTGGGCTCTGTATAAATAGTCCACATTTGTCTGTATAGGAGTAGACCTGGGCTCTGTTCTGAACTTTTTTCTTAAAAAACTGAGTAGACCAGGCCTCCCGGGTCCCCATTGGACTCTATGGCAGTAGATCTGGGCTCCGATCTCAACTTCTTAAAAAAAAAAACAACGGGAGCACACCAGGACTCCCGGGTCCCCATAGGACTCTATGGCAGTAGACCTGGGCTCCGATCTCAACTTCTTAAAAAAAAATACAACGGGAGTACACCAGGACTCCTGGGTTCCCATTGATATCAATAGGAATAGATCTGGGCTCCGATCTGAACTTTTTTTTAAAGAAAGAGAGTAGACCAAAACTCCCGGGTCCCCATTGGACTCTATGCGAATAGACCTGTGCTCCGATCTGAACTTCTTTAAAAAAAAAAAAAAACGGGATTAGTTCAGGCCTCCTGGTTCCCTTTGAAATCTATAGGAGTAGACCTGGCCTCTGATCTCAACTTCTTTAAAAAAAAAAACAAAAAAACAACCGGGAGTAGACCAGGCCTCCCGGGTCCCCATTGGACTCTATGAGAGTAGACCTGGGCTCCGTTCTGAACTTTTAAAAAAAACCGGGAGTAGACCAGGCCCCCCGGGTCCCTATTGAAATCTATAGGAGTAGACCTGGACTCCGTTCAGCACTTGGAAAAGAAAAAAAAACGGGAGTTGATCTGGCCTCCATTTTACCTGCTAAAATACAAGAGTCGATCTGGCCTCCATTTTACCTATAAACTTTTGATATCAACAGGAATAGATCTGGGCTCCGATCTGAACATTTAAAATAAAAGAGAGTAGACCAAAACTCCCGGGTCCCTAGAGGACTCTATGAGAGTAGACCTGGGCTCCGATCTCAACTTCTTTTTTTTAAAAAAACGGGAGTAGACCAGGCCTCCGGGGTCCGCATTTGTCTGTATAAGAGTGGACCTGGGCTCTGTTCTGAACTTTTTTCTTAAAAAAGGGAGTAGACCAGGCCTCCCGGATCCCCATTGGACTCAATGCGAGGAGACCTGTGCTCCGATCTGAACTTCTTTAAAAAAAACAAACACACGGGATTAGTTCAGGACTCCTGGTTCCCTTTGAAATCTATAGGAGTAGACCTAGCCTCCGATCTCAACTTCTTAAAAAAAAAACAAACAACGGGAGTAGACCAGGACTCCCAGGTTCCCTTTGATATCAATAGGAATAGATCTGCATTTGTCTGTATAGGAGTAGACCTGGGCTCTGTTTAAATAGTCCGCATTTGTCTGTATAGGAGTAGACCTGGGCTCTGTTCTGAACTTTTTTCTTAAAAAAGGGAGTAGACCAGGCCTCCCGGGTCCCCATAGGACTCTATGGCAGTAGACCTGGCCTCCAATCTCAACTTCTTTAAAAAAAAAAAAAAAACAACCGGGAGTAGACCAGGCCTCCCGGGTCCCCATTAAAATCTATAGGAGTAGACCTGGACTCTGTTCAGCACTTGGAAAAGAAAAAAAAAAAGGGAGTTGATCTGGCCTCCATTTTACCTGCTAAAATACAAGAGTCGATCTGGCCTCCATTTTACCTGCTAAAATACAAGAGTCGATCTGGCCTCCATTTTACCTATAAAAAAACGCAGTAGACCAGGCCTCCCGGGTCCCCATTGGACTCTATGGCAGTAGATCTGGGCTCCGATCTCAACTTTAAAAAAAAAAAAACGGGAATAGACCAGGCCTCCCGGGTCCCCATAGGACTCTATGAGAGTAGACCTGGGCTCCGATCTCAACTTCTTTTTTTAAAAAAAACGGGAGCAGACAAGGCCTCCGGGGTCCGCATTGGTCTGTATAGGAGAAGACCTGGGCTCCGTTCTGAACTTTTTTCTTAAAAAAGGGAGTAGACCAGGCCTCCCGGGTCCCCATTGGACTCTATGCGAGTAGACCTGTGCTCCGATCTGAACTTCTTTAAAAAAAAAAAAAACGGGATTAGTTCAGGCCTCCTGGGTCCCTTTGAAATGTATAGGAGTAGACCTGGCCGCCGATCTCAACTTCTTTAAAAAAAAACAAAAAAACAACCGGCAGTAGACCAGGCCTCCCGGGTCCCCATTGGACTCTATGAGAGTAGACCTGGGCTCCGTTCTGAACTTTTAAAAAAAACCGGGAGTAGACCAGGCCCCCCGGGTCCCTATTGAAATCTATAGGAGTAGACCTGGACTCCGTTCAGCACTTGGAAAAGAAAAAAAAACGGGAGTTGATCTGGCCTCCATTTTACCTGCTAAAATACAAGAGTCGATCTGGCCTCCATTTTACCTATAAACTTTTGATATCAACAGGAATAGATCTGGGCTCCGATCTGAACATTTAAAATAAAAGAGAGTAGACCAAAACTCCCGGGTCCCTAGAGGACTCTATGAGAGTAGACCTGGGCTCCGATCTCAACTTCTTTTTTTAAAAAAAACGGGAGTAGACCAGGCCTCCGGGGTCCGCATTTGTCTGTATAAGAGTGGACCTGGGCTCTGTTCTGAACTTTTTTCTTAAAAAAGGGAGTAGACCAGGCCTCGCGGATCCCCATTGGACTCAATGCGAGTAGACCTGTGCTCCGATCTGAACTTCTTTAAAAAAAACAAACACACGGGATTAGTTCAGGACTCCTGGTTCCCTTTGAAATCTATAGGAGTAGACCTAGCCTCCGATCTCAACTTCTTAAAAAAAAAACAAACAACGGGAGTAGACCAGGACTCCCAGGTTCCCTTTGATATCAATAGGAATAGATCTGCATTTGTCTGTATAGGAGTAGACCTGGGCTCTGTATAAATAGTCCGCATTTGTCTGTATAGGAGTAGACCTGGGCTCTGTTCTGAACTTTTTTCTTAAAAAAGGGAGTAGACCAGGCCTCCCGGGTCCCCATAGGACTCTATGGCAGTAGACCTGGCCTCCAATCTCAACTTCTTTAAAAAAAAAAAAAAAACAACCGGGAGTAGACCAGGCCTCCCGGGTCCCCATTAAAATCTATAGGAGTAGACCTGGACTCTGTTCAGCACTTGGAAAAGAAAAAAAAAAACGGGAGTTGATCTGGCCTCCATTTTACCTGCTAAAATACAAGAGTCGATCTGGCCTCCATTTTACCTGATAAAATACAAGAGTCGATCTGGCCTCCATTTTACCTATAAAAAAACGCAGTAGACCAGGCCTCCCGGGTCCCCATTGGACTCTATGGCAGTAGATCTGGGCTCCGATCTCAACTTTTAAAAAAAAAAAACGGGAATAGACCAGGCCTCCCGGGTCCCCATAGGACTCTATGAGAGTAGACCTGGGCTCCGATTTCAACTCTTTTTTAAAAAAAACCGGAGTAGACCAGGCCTCCCGGGTCCCCATAGGACTCTATGAGAGTAGACCTGGGCTCCGATCTCAACTTCTTTTTTTAAAAAAAACGGGAGAAGACAAGGCCTCCGGGGTCCGCATTTGTCTGTATAGGAGTAGACCTGGGCTCCGTTCTGAACTTTTTTCTTAAAAAAGAGAGTAGACCAAAACTCCCGGGTCCCCATTGGACTCTATGCGAGTAGACCTGTGCTCCGATCTGAACTACTTTAAAAAAAAAAAATGGGATTAGTTCAGGCCTCCTGGTTCCCTTTGAAATCTATAGGAGTAGACCTGGCCTCCGATTTCAACTTCTTTAAAAAAAAACAAAAAAACAACCGGGAGTAGACCAGGCCTCTCGGGTCCCCATTGGACTCTATGAGAGTAGACCTGGGCTCCGTTCTGAACTTTTAAAAAAAACCGGGAGTAGACCAGGCCCCCCGGGTCCCTATTGAAATCTATAGGAGTAGACCTGGACTCCGTTCAGCACTTGGAAAAGAAAAAAAAACGGGAGTTGATCTTGCCTCCATTTTACCTGCTAAAATACAAGAGTCGATCTGGCCTCCATTTTACCTATAAAAAAACGCAGTAGACCAGGCCTCCCGGGTCCCCATTGGACTCTATGGCAGTAGATCTGGGCTCCGATCTCAACTTCTTAAAAAAAAAAACAACGGGAGTAGACAAGGCCTCTAGGGTCCGCATTTGTCTGTATAGGAGTAGACCTGGGCTCTGTTTTGAACATTTTTCTTAAAAAAGGGAGTAGACCAGGCCTCCCGGATCCCCATTGGACTCAATGCGAGTAGACCTGTGCTCCGATCTGAACTTCTTTAAAAAAAAAAAAAAAACGGGATTAGTTCAGGACTCCTGGTTCCCTTTGAAATCTATAGGAGTAGACCTGGCCTCCGATCTCAAATTCTTAAAACAAACAAACAACGGGAGTAGACCAGGACTCCCGGGTTCCCTTTGATATCAGTAGGAATAGATCTGGGCTCCGATCTGAACTTTTTTTTTAAAAAAAGAGAGTAGACCAGGACTACCGGGTCCCCATTAAAATCTATAAGAGTAGACCTGGGCTCCGATCTCAACTTCTTTTTTTAAAAAAAACGGGAGTAGACCAGGCCTCCCTGGTCCCCATTGGACTCTATGAGAGTAGACCTGGGCTCCGTTCGGAACTTTTAAAAAAAACCGGGAGTAGACCAGGCCCCCCGGGTTCCCTTTGATATCAATAGGAATAGATCTGCATTTGTCTGTATAGGAGTAGACCTGGGCTCTGTATAAATAGTCCGCATTTGTCTGTATAGGAGTAGACCTGGGCTCTGTTCTGAACTTTTTTCTTAAAAAAGGGAGTAGACCAGGCCTCCCGGGTCCCCATAGGACTCTATGGCAGTAGACCTTGCCTCCGATCTCAACTTCTTTTAAAAAAAACAAAAAAACAACCGGCAGTAGACCAGGCCTCCCGGGTCCCCATTGGACTCTATGAGAGTAGACCTGGGCTCCGTTCTGAACTTTAAAAAAAAACCGGGAGTAGACCAGGCCCCCCGGGTCCCTATTGAAATCTATAGGAGTAGACCTGGACTCCGTTCAGCACTTGGAAAAGAAAAAAAAAATGGGAGTTGATCTGGCCTCCATTTTACCTGCTAAAATACAAGAGTCGATCTGGCCTCCATTTTACCAATAAAAAAACGCAGTAGACCAGGCCTCCCGGGTCCCCATTGGATTCTATGGCAGTAGATCTGGGCTCCGATCTCAACTTCTTAAAAAAAAAAACAACGGGAGTAGACCAGGCCTCCCGGGTCCCCATAGGACTCTATGAGAGTAGACCTGGGCTCCGATCTCAACTTCTTTTTCTTAAAAAAACGGTTGTAGACAAGGCCTCCGGGTACCGCAATGGTCTGTATAGGAGTAGACTTGGGCTCCGTTCTGAACTCCTTTTTTTAAAAAGGGAGTAGACCAGGCCTCCCGGGTCCCCATAGGACTCTATGGCAGAAGACCTGGGCTCCGATCTCAACTTCTTAAAAAAAAAAACATCGGGAGTAGACCAGGACTCCTGGGTTCCCATTGATATCAATAGGAATAGATCTGGGCTCCGATCTGAACTTTTTTTTAAAAAAAGAGAGTAGACCAGGACTCCCGGGTCCCCATTAAAATCTATAAGAGTAGACCTGGGCTCCGATCTCAACTTTTTTTTTTAAAAAACGGGAGTAGACCAGGCCTCCAGGGTCCACATAGGACTCTATGAGAGTAGACCTGGGCTCCGATCTCAACTTCTTTTTTTAAAAAAAACGGGAGTAGACAAGGCCTCCGGGGTCCGCATTGGTCTGTATAGGAGTAGACCTGGGCTCCGTTCTGAACTTTTTTCTTAAAAAAGGGAGTAGACCAGGCCTCCCGGGTCCCCATTGGACTCTATGCGAGTAAACCTGTGCTCTGATCTGAACTTCTTTAAAAAAAAAAAAAAACGGGATTAGTTCAGGCCTCCTGGTTCCCTTTGAAATCTATAGGAGTAGACCTGGCCTCCGATCTCAACTTCTTTAAAAAAAAAAAAAAAAAAAAACCGGGAGTAGACCAGGCCTCCCGGGTCCCCATTGGACTCTATGAGAGTAGACCTGGGCTCCGTTCTGAACTTTTAAAAAAACCCGGGAGTACACCAGGCCTCCCGGGTCCCCATTGGACTCTATGAGAGTAGACCTGGGCTCCGTTCTGAACTTTTAAAAAAAAACCGGAGTAGACCAGGCCCCCCGGGTCCCTATTTAAATCTATAGGAGTACACCTGGACTCCGTTCAGCACTTGGAAAAGAAAAAAAAAAACGGGAGTTGATCTGGCCTCCATTTTACCTGCTAAAATACAAGAGTCCATCTGGCCTCCATTTTACCTATAAAAAAACGTAGTAGACCAGGCCTCCCGGGTCCCCATTGGACTCTATGAGAGTAGACCTGGGCTCCGTTCTGAACTTTTTAAAAAAACCGGGAGTAGACCAGGCCCCCCGGGTCCCTATTGAAATCTATAGGAGTAGACCTGGACTCCGTTTAGCACTTGGGAAAAAAAAAAAGGGAGTTGATCTGGCCTCCATTTTACCTGCTAAAATACAAGAGTCGATCTGGCCTCCATTTTACCTATAAAAAAACGCAGTAGACCAGGCCTCCCGGGTCCCCATTGGACTCTATGGCAGTAGATCTGGGCTCTGATCTCAACTTCTTAAAAAAAACAACAACGGGAGTACACCAAGACTCCCGGGTCTCCATAGGACTCTATGGCAGTAAACCTGGGCTCCGATCTCAACTTCTTAAAGAAAACAAACAACGGGAGTACACCAAGACTCCCGGGTCCCCATAGGACTCTATGGCAGTAGACCTGGGCTCCGATCTCAACTTCTTAAAAAAAACAAACAACGGGAGTACACCAGGACTCCCAGGTTCCCATTGATATCAATAGGAATAGATCTGGGCTCCGATTTGAACTTTTTTTTAAAGAAAGAGAGTAGACCAAAACTCCCGGGTCCCCATTGGACTCTATGCGAGTAGACCTGTGCTCCAATCTGAACTTCTTTAAAAAAAAAAAAACAAACGGGATTAGTTCAGGCCTCCTGGTTCCCTTTGAAATCTATAGGAGTAGACCTGGCCTCCGTTCTCAACTTCTTTAAAAAAAAACAAAAAAACAACCGGGAGTAGACCAGGCATCCCGGGTCCCCATTGGACTCTATGAGAGTAGACCTGGGCTCCGTTCTGAACTTTTAAAAAAAACCGGGAGTAGACCAGGCCCCCCGGGTCCCTATTGAAATCTATAGGAGTAGACCTGGACTCCGTTCAGCACTTGGAAAAGAAAAAAAAAACGGGAGTTGATCTGGCCTCCATTTTACCTGCTAAAATACAAGAGTCGATCTGGCCTCCATTTTACCTATAAACTTTTGATATCAACAGGAATAGATCTGGGCTCCGATCTGAACATTTTTTAAAAAAAGAGAGTAGACCAAAACTCCCGGGTCCCCATTAAAATCTATAAGAGTAGACCTGGGCTCCGATCTCAACTTTTTTAAAAAAAAAACGGGAGTAGACCAGGCCTCCCGGGTCCCTAGAGGACTCTATGAGAGTAGACCTGGGCTCCGATCTCAACTTCTTTTTTAAAAAAAACGGGAGTAGACCAGGCCTCCGGGGTCCGCATTTGTCTGTATAGGAGTAGACCTGGGCTAAAGGGAGTAGACCAGGCCTCCCGGATCCCCATTGGACTCAATGCGAGTAGACCTGTGCTCCGATCTGAACTTCTTTAAAAAAAAAAAAAACGGGATTAGTTCAGCACTCCTGGTTCCCTTTGAAATCTATAGGAGTAGACCTGGCCTCCGATCTCAACTTCTTAAAAAAAACAACGGGAGTAGACCAGGACTCCCGGGTTCCCTTTGATAACAATAGGAATAGATCTGCATTTGTCTGTATAGGAGTAGACCTGGGCTCTGTATAAATAGTCCGCATTTGTCTGTATAGGAGTAGACCTGGGCTCTGTTCTGAACTTTTTTCTTAAAAAAGGGAGTAGACCAGGCCTCCCGGGTCCCCATAGGACTCTATGGCAGTAGACCTGGCCTCCAATCTCAACTTCTTTAAAAAAAAACAAAAAAACAACCGGCAGTAGACCAGGCCTCCCGGGTCCCCATTGGACTCTATGAGAGTAGACCTGGGCTCCGTTCTGAACTTTTAAAAAAAAACGGGAGTAGACCAGGCCCCCCGGGTCCCTATCGAAATCTATAGGAGTAGACCTGGACTCCGTTCAGCACTTGGAAAAGAAAAAAAAAACAGGAGTTGATCTGGCCTCCATTTTACCTGCTAAAATACAAGAGTCGATCTGGCCTCCATTTTACCTATAAAAAAACGCAGTAGACCAGGCCTCCCGGGTCCCCATTGGATACTATGGCAGTAGATCTGGGCTCCGATCTCAACTTCTTAAAAAAAAAAACAACGGGAGTAGACCAGGCCTCCCGGGTCCCCATAGGACTCTATGAGAGTAGACCTGGGCTCCGATCTCAACTTCTTTTTTTTAAAAAAACGGTTGTAGACAAGGCCTCCGGGGTCCGCAATGGTCTGTATAGGAGTAGACTTGGGCTCCGTTCTGAACTCCTTTTTTTAAAAAGGGAGTAGACCAGGCCTCCCGGGTCCCCATAGGACTCTATGGCAGAAGACCTGGGCTCCGATCTCAACTTCTTAAAAAAAAAAACAACGGGAGTAGACCAGGACTCCCGGGTTCCCATTGATATCAATAGGAATAGACCTGGGCTCCGATCTCAACTTCTTTTTTTAAAAAAAACGGGAGTAGACATGGCCTCCGGGGTCCGCATTGGTCTGTATAGGAGTAGAGCTGGGCTCCGTTCTGAACTTTTTTCTTAAAAAAGGGAGTAGACCAGGCCTCCCGGGTCCCCATTGGACTCTATGCGAGTAGACCTGTGCTCTGATCTGAACTTATTTAAAAAAAAAAAAAAAAACGGGATTAGTTCAGGCCTCCTGGTTCCCTTTGAAATCTATAGGAGTAGACCTGGCCTCCGATCTCAACTTCTTTTAAAAAAAACAAAAAAACAACCGGGAGTAGACCAGGCCTCCCGGGTCCCCATTCGACTCTATGAGAGTAGACCTGGGCTCCGTTCTGAACTTTTAAAAAAAACCGGGAGTAGACCAGGCCCCCCGGGACCCTATTGAAATCTATAGGAGTAGACCTGGACTCAGTTCAGCACTCTGAAAAGAAAAAAAAACACGGGAGTTGATCTTGCCTCCATTTTACCTGCTAAAATACAAGAGTCGATCTGGCCTCCATTTTACCTATAAAAAAACGCAGTAGACCAGGCCTCCCGGGTCCCCATTGGACTCTATGGCAGTAGATCTGGGCTCCGATCTCAACTTCTTAAAAAAAAAAACAACGGGAGTAGACCAGGCCTCCCGGGTCCCATAGGACTCTGTGGCAGTAGACCTGGGCTCCGATCTCAACTTCTTAAAAAAAACAAAAAAACGGGAGCAGACCAGGACTCCCGGGTTCCCTTTGATATCAATAGGAATAGATCTGGGCTCCGATCTGAACTTTTTTTTAAAAAAAGAGAGGAGACCAGGTCTCCCGGGTCCCCATTAAAATCTATAAGAGTAGACCTGGGCTCCGATCTCAACTTCTTTTTTAAAAAAATACGGGAGTAGACAAGGCCTCCGGGGTCCGCATAGGTCTGTATAGGAGTAGACCTTGGCTCCGTTCTGAACTTTTTTCTTAAAAAAGGGAGTAGACCAGGCCTCCCGGATCCCCATTGGACTCTATGCGAGTAAACCTGTGCTCCGATCTGAACTTCTTTTTTAAAAAAAAAAACGGGATTAGTTCAGGACTCCTGGTTCCCTTTGAAATCTATAGGAGCAGACCTGGCCTCTGATCTCAACTTCTTTAAAAAAAAACAAAAAAACAACCGGGAGTAGACCAGGCCTCCCGGGTCCCCATTGGACTCTATGAGAGTAGACCTGGGCTCCGTTCTGAACTTTTAAAAAAAACCGGGAGTAGACCAGGCCCCCCGGGTCCCTATTGAAATCTATTGGAGTAGACCTGGATTCCGTTCAGCACTTGGAAAAGAAAAAAAAATGGGAGTTGATCTGGCCTCCATTTTACCTGCTAAAATACAAGAGTCGATCTGGCCTCCATTTTACCTATAAAAAAACGCAGTAGACCAGGCCTCCCGGGTCCCCATTGGACTCTATGGCAGTAGATCTGGGCTCCGATCTCAACTTCTTAAAAAAAACAAACAACGGGAGTAGACCAGGCCTCCCGGGTCCCCATAGGACTCTGTGAGAGTAGACCTGGGCTCCGATCTCAACTTCTTTTTTTAAAAAAAAACGGGAGTAGACAAGGCCTCTGGGGTCCGCAATGGTCTGTATAGGAGTAGACTTGGGCAACGTTCTGAACACCTTTTTTTAAAAAGGGAGTAGACCAGGCCTCCCGGGTCCCCATAGGACTCTTTGGCAGAAGACCTGGGCTCCGATCTCAACTTCTTAAAAAAAAAAACAACGGGAGTAGACCAGGACTCCCGGGTTCCCATTGATATCAATAGGAATAGATCTGGGCTCCGATCTGAACTTTTTTTAAAAAAAGAGAGTAGACCAGGACTCCTGGGTCCCCATTAAAATCTATAAGAGTAGACCTGGGCTCCGATCTCAACTTTTTTTAAAAAAAACGGGAGTAGACCAGGCTTCCCGGGTCCCCTTTGGACTCTATGGCAGTAGATCTGGGCTCCGATCAGCACTTGGAAAAAAAAAAACGGGAGTCGATCTGGCCTCCATTTTACCTGCTAAAATACAAGAGTCGATCTGGCCTCCATTTTACCTATAAAAAAATGCAGTAGACCAGGCCTCCCGGGTAACCATTGGACTCTATGGCAGTAGATCTGGGCTCCGATCTCAACTTCTTAAAAAAAAAACAATGGGAGTAGACCAGGACTCCCGGGTTCCCATTGATATCAATAGGAATAGATCTGGGCTCCGATCTGAACTTTTTTTAAAAAAAAGAGATTAGACAAAAACTCCCGGGTCCCCATTAAAATCTATAAGAGTAGACCTGGGCTCCGATCTCAACTTTAAAAAAAAAAAAAACAGGAGTAGACCATGCCTCCCGGGTGCCCATAGGACTCCGATCTCAACTTCTTAAAAAAAAAAACAACAGGAGTAGACCAGGCCTCCCGGGTCCCCATAGGACTCTATGAAAGTAGACCTGGGCTCCCATCTCAACTTCTTTTTTTAAAAAAAAATGGGAGCAGACAAGGCCTCCGGGTTCCGCAATGGTCTGTATAGGAGTAGATTTGGGCTCCATTCTGAACTCCTTTTTTTAAAAAGGGAGTAGACCAGGCCTCCCGGGTCCCCATAGGACTTTATGGCAGAAGACCTGGGCTCCGATCTCAACTTCTTTTTTTTTTTAAAAAAAAGGGAGTAGAGAAGGCCTCCGGGGTCCGCATTGGTCTGTATAGGAGTAGACCTGGGCTCCGTTCTGAACTTTTTTCTAAAAAAACGGAGTAGACCAGGCCTCCCGGGTCCCCATTGGACTCTATGCGCGTAGACCTGTGCTCCGATCTGAACTTCTTTTAAAAAAAAAAAAACGGGATTAGTTCAGGCCTCCTGGTTCCCTTTGAAATCTATAGGAGTAGACCTGGGCTCCGATCTCAACTTCTTTAAAAAACAAAAAAACAACCGGGAGTAGACCAGGCCTCCCGGGTCCCCATTGGACTCTATGAGAGTAGACCTGGGCTCCGTTCTGAACTTTTAAAAAAAACGGGAGTAGACTAGCCCCCCCGGGTCCCTATTGAAATCTATAGGAGTAGACCTGGACTCCGTTCAGCACTTGGAAAAGAAAAAAAAAAACGGGAGTTGATCTGGCCTCCATTTTACCTGCTAAAATACAAGAGTCGATCTGGCCTCCATTTTACCTATAAAAAAACGCAGTAGACCAGGCCTCCCGGGTCCCCATTGGACTCTATGGCAGTAGATCTGGGCTCCGATCTCAACTTCTTAAAAAAAAAAACAATGGGAGTAGACCAGGCCTCCCGGGTCCCCATAGGACTCTATGGCAGTAGACCTGGGCTCCGATCTCAACTTCTTAAAACGGGATTAGTTCAGGCCTCCTGGTTCCCTTTGAAATCTACACGAGTAGATCTGGTCTCCGATCTCAACTTCTTTAAAAAAACAACAAAAAAACAACCAGGAGTAGACCAGGCCTCCCGGGTCCCCATTAGACTCTATGAGAGTAGACCTGGGCTCCGTTCTGAACTTGGAAAAGAAAAAAAAAAACGGGAGTTGATCTGGCCTCCATTTTACCTGCTAAAATAGAAGAGTCGATCTGGCCTCCATTTTACCTATAAAAAAACGCAGTAGACCAGGCCTCCCAGGTCACCATTGGACTCTATGGCAGTAGATCTGGGCTCTGATCTCAACTTCTTTAAAAAAAAAAAAAACGGGAGTAGACCAGGCCTCCCGGGTCCCCATAGGATTCTATGAGAGTAGACCTGGGCTCCGATCTCAACGTTTTTAAAAAAAAACGGGAATAGACCAGGCCTCCCGGGTCCCCATAGGACTCTATGAGAGTAGACCTGGGCTCTGATCTCAACTTTTTTAAAAAAAACGGGAGTAGACAAGGCCTCCGGGGTCCGCAATGGTCTGTATAGGAGTAGACCTGGGCTCCGTTCTGAACTTTCTTCTTAAAAAAGGGAGTAGACCAGGCCTCCCGGGTCCCCATTGGACTCTATGCGAGTAGACCTGTGCTCCGATCTGAACTTCTTTAAAAAAAACACAACGGGATTAGTTCAGGCCTCCTGGTTCCCTTTGAAATCTACACGAATAGACCTGGCCTCCGATCTCAACCTCTTAAAAAAAAAACAAAAAAACAACCGGGAATAGACCAGGCATCCCGGGTCCCCATTGGACTCTATGAGAGTAGACCTGGGCTCCGTTCTGAACTTGGAAAAGGAAAAAAAAAACCGGAGTTTATCTGGCCTCCATTTTACCTGCTAAAATAAAAGAGTCGATCTGGCCTCCATTTTACCTATAAAAAAACGCAGTAGACCAGGCCTCCCGGGTCCCCATTGGACTCTATGGCAGTAGATCTGGGCTCCAATCTCAACTTCTTAAAAAAAACAAAACAACGGGAGTAGACCAGGCCTCCCGGGTCCCCATTGGACTCTATGGCAGTAGATCAGGGCTCCGATCTCAACTTCTTAAAAAAAAAAACAACGGAAGTAGACCAGGCCTCCAGGGTCCCCATAGGACTCTATGAGAGTAGACTTGGGCTCCGATCTCAACTTCTTTTTTTTAAAAAAACGGGAGCAGAAAAGGCCTCCGGGTTCCGCAATGGTCTGTATAGGAGTAGACTTGGGCTCCGTTCTGAACTCCTTTTTTTAAAAAGGGAGTAGACCAGGCCTCCCGGGTCCCCATAGGACTCTATGGCAGAAGACCTGGGCTCCGATCTCAACTTCTTAAAAAAAAAAACAACGGGAGTAGACCAGGACTCCCGGGTTCCCATTGATATCAATAGGAATAGATCTGGGCTCCGATCTGAACTTTTTTTTAAAAAAAGAGAGTAGACCAGGACTCCCGGGTCCCCATTAAAATCTATAAGAGTAGACCTGGGCTCCGATCACAACTTTTTAAAAAAAAAACGGGAGTAGACCAGGCCTCCCGGGTGCCCATAGGACTCAATGAGAGTAGACCTGGGCTTCGATCTCATCTTCTTCTTTTTTTAAAAAAAAAGGGAGTAGACAAGGCCTCCGGGGTCCGCATTGGTCTGTATAGGAGTAGACCTGGGCTCCGTTCTGAACTTTTGTCTTAAAAAACGGAGTAGACCAGGCCTCCCGGGTCCCCATTGGACTCTATGGCAGTAGATCTGGGCTCCAATCTCAACTTCTAAAAAAAAAAAAAACAACGGGAGTAGACCAGGCCTCCCGGGTCCCCATTAGACTCTATGAGAGTAGACCTGGGCTCCGTTCTGAACTTGGAAGGGAAAAAAAAAACGGGAGTTGATCTGGCCTCCATTTTACCTGCTAAAATAGAAGAGTCGATCTGGCCTCCATTTTACCTATAAAAAAACGCAGTAGACCAGGCCTCCCAGGTCCCCATTGGACTCTATGGCAGTAGATCTGGGCTCTGATCTCAACTTCTTTAAAAAAAAAAAAAACGGGAGTAGACCAGGCCTCCCGGGTCCCCATAGGATTCTATGAGAGTAGACCTGGGCTCCGATCTCAACGTTTTATGAAAAAAACGGGAATAGACCAGGCCTCCCGGGTCCCCATAGGACTCTATGAGAGTAGTCCTGGGCTCTGATCTCAACTTTTTTTAAAAAAACGGGAGTAGACAAGGCCTCCGGGGTCCGCAATGGTCTGTATAGGAGTAGACCTGGGCTCCGTTCTGAACTTTCCTCTTAAAAAAGGGAGTAGACCAGGCCTCCCGGGTCCCCATTGGACTCTATGCGAGTAGACCTGTGCTCCGATCTGAACTTCTTTAAAAAAAAAACAACGGGATTAGGTCAGGCCTCCTGGTTCCCTTTGAAATCTACACGAATAGACCTGGCCTCCGATCTCAACCTCTTTAAAAAAAAACAAAAAAACAACCGGGAATAGACCAGGCATCCCGGGTCCCCATTGGACTCTATGAGAGTAGACCTGGGCTCCGTTCTGAACTTGGAAAAGGAAAAAAAAAACCGGAGTTTATCTGGCCTCCATTTTACCTGCTAAAATACAAGAGTCGATCTGGCCTCCATTTTACCTATAAAAAAACGCAGTAGACCAGGCCTCCCGGGTCCCCATTGGACTCTATGGCAGTAGATCTGGGCTCCAATCTCAACTTCTTAAAAAAAACAAAACAACGGGAGTAGACCAGGCCTCCCGGGTCCCCATTGGACTCTATGGCAGTAAATCTGGGCTCCGATCTCAACTTCTTAAAAAAAAAAACAACGGAAGTAGACCAGGCCTCCAGGGTCCCCATAGGACTCTATGAGAGTAGACTTGGGCTCCGATCTCAACTTCTTTTTTTAAAAAAAACAGGAGCAGAAAAGGCCTCCGAGTTCCGCAATGGTCTGTATAGGAGTAGACTTGGGCTCCGTTCTGAACTCCTTTTTTAAAAAAGGGAGTAGACCAGGCCTCCCGGGTCCCCATAGGACTCTATGGCAGAAGACCTGGGCTCCGATCTCAACTTCTTAAAAAAAAAAACAACGGGAGTAGACCAGGACTCCCGGGTTCCCATTGATATCAATAGGAATAGATCTGGGCTCCGATCTGAACTTTTTTTAAAAAAAAGAGAGTAGACCAGGACTCCCGGGTCCCCATTAAAATCTATAAGAGTAGACCTGGGCTCCGATCACAACTTTTTTTAAAAAAAACGGGAGTAGACCAGGCCTCCCGGGTGCCCATAGGACTCAATGAGAGTAGACCTGGGCTTCGATCTCATCTTCTTCTTTTTTTTAAAAAAAAGGGAGTAGACAAGGCCTCCGGGGTCCGCATTGGTCTGTATAGGAGTAGACCTGGGCTCCGTTCTGAACTTTTTTCTTAAAAAACGGAGTAGACCAGGCCTCCCGGGTCCCCATTGGACTCTATGGCAGTAGATCTGGGCTCCAATCTCAACTTCTTAAAAAAAAAAAAACAACGGGAGTAGACCAGGCCTCCCGGGTCCCCATTGGACTCTATGGCAGTAGATCTGGGCTCCGATCTCAACTTCTTAAAAAAAAAAACAACGGGAGTAGACCAGGCCTCCCGGGTCCCCATAGGACTCTATGAGAGTAGACCTGGGCTCCGATCTCAACTTCTTTTTTTAAAAAAAATGGGAGCAGAAAAGGCCTCTGGGTTCCGCAATGGTCTGTATAGGAGTAGACTTGGGCTCCGTTCTGAACTCCTTTTTTTAAAAAGGGAGTAGACCAGGCCTCCCGGGTCCCCATAGGACTCTATGGCAGAAGACCTGGGCTCCGATCTCAACTTCTTAAAAAAAAAAACAACGGGAGTAGACCAGGACTCCCGGGTTCCCATTGATATCAATAGGAATAGATCTGGGCTCCGATCTGAACATTTTTTAAAAAAAGAGAGTAGACCAGGACTCCCGGGTCCCCATTAAAATCTATAAGAGTAGACCTGGGCTCCGATCTCAACTTTTTTTAAAAAAAACGGGAGTAGACCAGGCCTCCCGGGTCCCCATAGGACTCAATGAGAGTAGATTTGGGCTTCGATCTCATCTTCTTCTTTTTTTAAAAAAAAGGGAGTAGACAAGGCCTCCAGGGTCCGCATTGGTCTGTATAGGAGTAGACCTGGGCTCCGTTCTGAACTTTTTTCTTAAAAAACGGAGTAGACCAGGCCTCCCGGGTCCCCATTAGACTCTATGCGAGTAGACCTGTGCTCCGATCTGAACTTCTTTAAAAAAAAAAAAAAAACGGGATTTGTTCAGGCCTCCTGGTTCCCTTTGAAATCTATAGGAGTAGACCTGGCCTCCGATCTCAACTTCTTTAAAAAACAAAAAAACAACCGGGAGTAGACCAGTCCTCCCGGGTCCCCATTGGACTCTATGAGAGTAGACATGGGCTCTGATCTCAACTTCTTTAAAAAAAAACAAAAAAAACAACCGGGAGTAGACCAGGCTCCCGGGTCCCCAGTGGACTCTATGGCAGTAGATCTGGGCTCCGATCTCAACTTCTTAAAAAAAAAAACAACGGGAGTAGACCAGGCCTCCCGGGTCCCCATAGGACTCTATGAGAGTAGACCTGGGCTCCGATCTCAACTTCTTTTTTTAAAAAAAACGGGAGCAGAAAAGGCCTCCGGGTTCCGCAATGGTCTGTATAGGAATAGACTTGGGCTCCGTTCTGAACTTTTTTTCTTAAAGAGGGAGTAGACCAGGCCTCCCGGGTCCCCATAGGACTCTATGGCAGAAGACCTGGGCTCCGATCTCAACTTCTTAAAAAAAAAAACAACGGGAGTAGACCAGGACTCCCGGGTTCCCATTGATATCAATAGGAATAGATCTGGGCTCCGATCTGAACTTTTTTTTAAAAAAAGAGAGTAGACCAGGACTCCCGGGTCCCCATTAAAATCTATAAGAGTAGACCTGGGCTCCGATCTCAACTTTTTTTTTAAAAAACGGGAGTAGACCAGGCCTCCCGGGTCCCCATAGGACTCAATGAGAGTAGACCTGGGCTTCGATCTCATCTTCTTCCTTTTTTTAAAAAAAGGGAGTAGACAAGGCCTCCGGGGTCCGCATTGGTCTGTATAGGAGTAGACCTGGGCTCCGTTCTGAACTTTTTTCTTAAAAAACGGAGTAGACAGGCCTCCCGGGTCCCCATTGGACTCTATGCGAGTAGACCTGTGCTCCGATCTGAACTTCTTTTAAAAAAAAAAAAACGGGATTAGTTCAGGCCTCCTGGTTCCCTTTGAAATCTATAGGAGTAGACCTAGCCTCCGATCTCAACTTCTTTAAAAAACAAAAAAACAACCGGGAGTAGACCAGGCCTCCCGGGTCCCCATTGGACTCTATGAGAGTAGACATGGGCTCTGATCTCAACTTCTTTAAAAAAAAAACAAAAAAACAACCGGGAGTAGACCAGGCCTCCCGGGTCCCCAGTGGACTCTATGAGAGTAGACCTGGGCTCCGTTCTGAACTTTTAAAAAAAACCGGAAGTAGACCAGGCCCCCCGGGTCCCTTTTGAAATCTATAGGAGTAGACCTGGATTCCGTTCAGCACTTGGAAAAGAAAAAAAAAACGGGAGTTGATCTGGCCTCCATTTTACCTGCTAAAATACAAGAGTCGATCTGGCCTCCATTTTACCTATAAAAAAACGCAGTAGACCAGGCCTCCCGGGTCCCCATTGGACTCTATGGCAGTAGATCTGGGCTCCGATCTCAACTTCTTAAAAAAAAAAACAACGGGAGTACACCAGGACTCCCGGGTCCCCATTGGACTCTATGGCAGTAGACCTGGGCTCCGATCTCAACTTCTTAAAAAAACAACAACGACGGGAGTACACCAGGACTCCCGGGTTCCCATTGATATCAATAGGAATAGATCTGGGCTCCGATCTGAACTTTTTTTTAAAGAAAGAGAGTAGACCAAAACTCCCGGGTCCCCATTGGACTCTATGCGAGTAGACCTGTGCTCCGATCTGAACTTCTTTAAAAAAAAAAACAACGGGATTAGTTCAGGCCTCCTGGTTCCCTTTGAAATCTATAAGAGTAGACCTGGCCTCTGATCTCAACTTCTTTAAAAAAAAAAACAAAAAAACAACCGGGAGTAGACCAGGCCTCCCGGGTCCCCATTGGACTCTATGAGAGTAGACCTGGGCTCCGTTCTGAACTTTTAAAAAAAACCGGGAGTAGACCAGGCCCCCCGGGTTCCTATTGAAATCTATAGGAGTAGACCTGGACTCCGTTCAGCACTTGGAAAAGAAAAAAAAACGGGAGTTGATCTGGCCTCCATTTTACCTGCTAAAATACAAGAGTCGATCTGGCCTCCATTTTACCTATAAACTTTTGATATCAACAGGAATAGATCTGGGCTCCGATCTAAACATTTAAAATAAAAGAGAGTAGACCAAAAGTCCCGGGTCCCTAGAGGACTCTATGAGAGTAGACCTGGGCTCCGATCTCAACTTCTTTTTTTAAAAAAAACGGGAGTAGACCAGGCCTCCGGGGTCCGCATTTGTCTGTATAAGAGTGGACCTGGGCTCTGTTCTGAACTTTTTTCTTAAAAAAGGGAGTAGACCAGGCCTCCCGGGTTCCCATAGGACTCTATGGCAGTAGACCTGGCCTCCAATCTCAACTTCCTTAAAAAAAAACAAAAAAAAAAAACCGGGAGTAGACCAGGCCTCCCGGGTCCCCATTAAAATCTATAGGAGTAGACCTGGACTCTGTTCAGCACTTGGAAAAGAAAAAAAAAAACGGGAGTTTATCTGGCCTCCATTTTACCTGCTAAAATACAAGAGTCGATCTGGCCTCCATTTTACCTGCTAAAATACAAGAGTCGATCTGGCCTCCATTTTACCTGCTAAAATACAAGAGTTGATCTGGCCTCCATTTTACCTATAAAAAAACGCAGTAGACCAGGCCTCCCGGGTCCCCATTGGACTCTATGGCACTAGATCTGGGCTCCGATCTCAACTTTTAAAAAAAAAAAAACGGGAATAGACCAGGCCTCCCGGGTCCCCATAGGACTCTTTGAGAGTAGACCTGGGCTCCGATCTCAACTTCTTTTTTTTAAAAAAACGGGAGTAGACAAGGCCTCCGGGGTCCGCATTGGTCTGTATAGGAGTAGACCTGGGCTCCGTTCTGAACTTTTTTCTTAAAAAAGGGAGTAGACCAGGCCTCCCGGGTCCCCATTGGAGTCTATGCGAGTAGACCTGTGCTCCGATCTGAACTTCTTTAAAAAAAAAAAAAAACGGGATTAGTTCAGGCCTCCTGGTTCCCTTTGAAATGTATAGGAGTAGAACTGGCCGCCGATCTCAACTTCTTTAAAAAAAAACAAAAAAACAACCGGGAGTAGACCAGGCCTCCCGGGTCCCCATTGGACTCTATGAGAGTAGACCTGGGCTCCGTTCTGAACTTTTTAAAAAAACCGGCAGTAGACCAGGCCCTCCGGGTCCCTATTGAAATCTATAGGAGTAGACCTGGACTCCGTTCAGCACTTGGAAAAGAAAAAAAAAACGGGAGTTGATCTGGCCTCCATTTTACCTGCTAAAATTCAAGAGTCGATCTGGCCTCCATTTTACCTATAAACTTTTGATTTCAACAGGAATAGATCTGGGCTCCGATCTGAACATTTTAAAAAAAAAGAGAGTAGACCAAAACTCCCGGGTCCCCATTAAAATCTATAAGAGTAGACCTGGGCTCCGATCTCAACTTTTTAAAAAAGAACGGGAGTAGACCAGGCCTCCCGGGTCCCTAGAGGACTCTATGAGAGTAGACCTGGGCTCCGATCTCAACTTCTTTTTTAAAAAAAAACGGGAGTAGACCAGGCCTCCGGGGTCTGCATTTGTCTGTATAGGAGTAGACCTGGGCTAAAGGGAGTAGACCAGGCCTCCCGGATCCCCATTGGACTCAATGCGAGTAGACCTGTGCTGCTATCTGAACTTCTTTAAAAAACAAAAACAAACGGCATTAGTTCAGGACTCCTGGTTCCCTTTGAAATCTATAGGAGTAGACCTGGCCTCCGATCTCAACTTTTAAAAAAAAAAAAACAACGGGAGTAGACCAGGACTCCCGGGTTCCCTTTGATATCAATAGGAATAGATCTGCATTTGTCTGTATAGGAGTAGACCTGGGCTCTGTATAAATAGTCCACATTTGTCTGTATAGGAGTAGACCTGGGCTCTGTTCTGAACTTTTTTCTTAAAAAAGGGAGTAGACCAGGCCTCCCGGGTCCCCATAGGACTCTATGGCAGTAGACCTGGCCTCTGATCTCAACTTCTTTAAAAAAAAACAAAAAAAAACCCGGGAGTAGACCAGGCCTCCCGGGTCCCCATTGGACTCGATGGCAGTAGATCTGGGCTCCGATCTCAACTTCTTAAAAAAAAAACAACGGGAGCACACCAGGACTCCCGGGTCCCCATAGGACTCTATGGCAGTAAACCTGGGCTCCGATCTCAACTTCTTAAAAAAAAATACGACGGGAGTACACCAGGACTCCTGGGTTCCCATTGATATCAATAGAAATAGATCTGGGCTCCGATCTGAACTTTTTTTTAAAGAAAGAGAGTAGACCAAAACTCCCGGGTCCCCATTGGACTCTATGCGAATAGACCTGTCCTCCGATCTGAACTTCTTTAAAAAAAAAAAAAAACGGGATTAGTTCAGGCCTCCTGGTTCCCTTTGAAATCTATAGGAGTAGACCTGGCCTCTGATCTCAACTTCTTTAAAAAAAAAAAAAAAAAAAACAACCGGGAGTAGACCAGGCCTCCCGGGTCCCCATTGGACTCTATGAGAGTAGACCTGGGCTCCGTTCTGAACTTTTAAAAAAAACCGGGAGTAGACCAGGCCCCCCGGGTCCCTATTGAAATCTATAGGAGTAGACCTGGACTCCGTTCAGCACTTGGAAAAGAAAAAAAAACGGGAGTTGATCTGGCCTCCATTTTACCTGCTAAAATACAAGAGTCGATCTGGCCTCCATTTTACCTATAAACTTTTGATATCAACAGGAATAGATCTGGGCTCCGATCTGAACATTTAAAATAAAAGAGAGTAGACCAAAACTCCCGGGTCCCTAGAGGACTCTATGAGAGTAGACCTGGGCTCCGATCTCAACTTCTTTTTTTAAAAAAAACGGGAGTAGACCAGGCCTCCGGGGTCCGCATTTGTATAAGAGTGGACCTGGGCTCTGTTCTGAACTTTTTTCTTAAAAAAGGGAGTAGACCAGGCCTCCCGGATCCCCATTGGACTCAATGCGAGTAGACCTGTGCTCCGATCTGAACTTCTTTAAAAAAAACAAACACACGGGATTAGTTCAGGACTCCTGGTTCCCTTTGAAATCTATAGGAGTAGACCTAGCCTCCGATCTCAACTTCTTAAAAAAAAAAAAACAACGGGAGTAGACCAGGACTCCCAGGTTCCCTTTGATATCAATAGGAATAGATCTGCATTTGTCTGTATAGGAGTAGACCTAGGCTCTGTATAAATAGTCCGCATTTGTCTGTATAGGAGTAGACCTGGGCTCTGTTCTGAACTTTTTTCTTAAAAAAGGGAGTAGACCAGGCCTCCCGGGTCCCCATAGGACTCTATGGCAGTAGACCTGGCCTCCAATCTCAACTTCTTTAAAAAAAAACAAAAAAACAACCGGGAGTAGACCAGGCCTCCCGGGTCCCCATTAAAATCTATAGGAGTAGACCTGGACTCTGTTCAGCACTTGGAAAAGAAAAAAAAAAACGGGAGTTGATCTGGCCTCCATTTTACCTGCTAAAATACAAGAGTCGATCTGGCCTCCATTTTACCTGCTAAAATACAAGAGTCGATCTGGCCTCCATTTTACCTATAAAAAAACGCAGTAGACCAGGCCTCCCGGGTCCCCATTGGACTCTATGGCAGTAGATCTGGGCTCCGATCTCAACTTTTAAAAAAAAAAAACGGGAATAGACCAGGCCTCCCGGGTCCCCATAGGACTCTATGAGAGTAGACCTGGGCTCCGATCTCAACTTCTTTTTTTAAAAAAAACGGGAGCAGACAAGGCCTCCGGGGTCCGCATTGGTCTGTATAGGAGAAGACCTGGGCTCCGTTCTGAACTTTTTTCTTAAAAAAGGGAGTAGACCAGGCCTCCCGGGTCCCCATTGGACTCTATGAGAGTAGACCTGGGCTCCGTTCTGAACTTTTAAAAAAAACCGGGAGTAGACCAGGCCCCCCGGGTCCCTATTGAAATCTATAGGAGTAGACCTGGACTCCGTTCAGCACTTGGAAAAGAAAAAAAAAATGGGAGTTGATCTGGCCTCCATTTTACCTGCTAAAATACAAGAGTCGATCTGGCCTCCATTTTACCAATAAAAAAACGCAGTAGACCAGGCCTCCCGGGTCCCCATTGGATTCTATGGCAGTAGATCTGGGCTCCGATCTCAACTTCTTAAAAAAAAAAACAACGGGAGTAGACCAGGCCTCCCGGGTCCCCATAGGACTCTATGAGAGTAGACCTGGGCTCCGATCTCAACTTCTTTTTCTTAAAAAAACGGTTGTAGACAAGGCCTCCGGGGTCCGCAATGGTCTGTATAGGAGTAGACTTGGGCTCCGTTCTGAACTCCTTTTTTTTAAAAAGGGAGTAGACCAGGCCTCCCGGGTCCCCATAGGACTCTATGGCAGAAGACCTGGGCTCCGATCTCAACTTCTTAAAAAAAAAAACAACGGGAGTAGACCAGGACTCCTGGGTTCCCATTGATATCAATAGGAATAGATCTGGGCTCCGATCTGAACTTTTTTTTAAAAAAAGAGAGTAGACCAGGACTCCCGGGTCCCCATTAAAATCTATAAGAGTAGACCTGGGCTCCGATCTCAACTTTTTTTAAAAAAAAACGGGAGTAGACCAGGCCTCCAGGGTCCCCATAGGACTCTATGAGAGTAGACCTGGGCTCCGATCTCAACTTCTTTTTTTAAAAAAAACGGGAGTAGACAAGGCCTCCGGGGTCCGCATTGGTCTGTATAGGAGTAGACCTGGGCTCCGTTCTGAACTTTTTTCTTAAAAAAGGGAGTAGACCAGGCCTCCCGGGTCCCCATTGGACTCTATGCGAGTAGACCTGTGCTCTGATCTGAACTTCTTTAAAAAAAAAAAAAAACGGGATTAGTTCAGGCCTCCTGGTTCCCTTTGAAATCTATAGGAGTAGACCTGGCCTCCGATCTCAACTTCTTTAAAAAAAAACAAAAAAAAAAACCGGGAGTAGACCAGGCCTCCCGGGTCCCCATTGGACTCTATGAGAGTAGACCTGGGCTCCGTTCTGAACTTTTAAAAAAAACCGGGAGTACACCAGGCCTCCCGGGTCCCCATTGGACTCTATGAGAGTAGACCTGGGCTCCGTTCTGAACTTTTAAAAAAAACCTGGAGTAGACCAGGCCCCCCGGGTCCCTATTTAAATCTATAGGAGTACACCTGGACTCCGTTCAGCACTTGGAAAAGAAAAAAAAAAACGGGAGTTGATCTGGCCTCCATTTTACCTGCTAAAATACAAGAGTCCATCTGGCCTCCATTTTACCTATAAAAAAACGTAGTAGACCAGGCCTCCCGGGTCCCCATTGGACTCTATGAGAGTAGACCTGGGCTCCGTTCTGAACTTTTTAAAAAAACCGGGAGTAGACCAGGCCCCCCGGGTCCCTATTGAAATCTATAGGAGTAGACCTGGACTCCGTTTAGCACTTGGGAAAAAAAAAACGGGAGTTGATCTGGCCTCCATTTTACCTGCTAAAATACAAGAGTCGATCTGGCCTCCATTTTACCTATAAAAAAACGCAGTAGACCAGGCCTCCCGGGTCCCCATTGGACTCTATGGCAGTAGATCTGGGCTCCGATCTCAACTTCTTAAAAAAAACAACAACGGGAGTACACCAAGACTCCCGGGTCTCCATAGGACTCTATGGCAGTAAACCTGGGCTCCGATCTCAACTTCTTAAAGAAAACAAACAACGGGAGTACACCAAGACTCCCGGGTCCCCATAGGACTCTATGGCAGTAGACCTGGGCTCCGATCTCAACTTCTTAAAAAAAACAAACAACGGGAGTACACCAGGACTCCCAGGTTCCCATTGATATCAATAGGAATAGATCTGGGCTCCGATTTGAACTTTTTTTTAAAGAAAGAGAGTAGACCAAAACTCCCGGGTCCCCATTGGACTCTATGCGAGTAGACCTGTGCTCCAATCTGAACTTCTTTAAAAAAAAAAAAAAAAACGGGATTAGTTCAGGCCTCCTGGTTCCCTTTGAAATCTATAGGAGTAGACCTGGCCTCCGTTCTCAACTTCTTTAAAAAAAAACAAAAAAACAACCGGGAGTAGACCAGGCATCCCGGGTCCCCATTGGACTCTATGAGAGTAGACCTGGGCTCCGTTCTGAACTTTTAAAAAAAACCGGGAGTAGACCAGGCCCCCCGGGTCCCTATTGAAATCTATAGGAGTAGACCTGGACTCCGTTCAGCACTTGGAAAAGAAAAAAAAAACGGGAGTTGATCTGGCCTCCATTTTACCTGCTAAAATACAAGAGTCGATCTGGCCTCCATTTTACCTATAAACTTTTGATATCAACAGGAATAGATCTGGGCTCCGATCTGAACATTTTTTAAAAAAAGAGAGTAGACCAAAACTCCCGGGTCCCCACTAAAATCTATAAGAGTAGACCTGGGCTCCGATCTCAACTTTTTTAAAAAAAAAAACGGGAGTAGACCAGGCCTCCCGGGTCCCTAGAGGACTCTATGAGAGTAGACCTGGGCTCCGATCTCAACTTCTTTTTTAAAAAAAACGGGAGTAGACCAGGCCTCCGGGGTCCGCATTTGTCTGTATAGGAGTAGACCTGGGCTAAAGGGAGTAGACCAGGCCTCCCGGATCCCCATTGGACTCAATGCGAGTAGACCTGTGCTCCGATCTGAACTTCTTTAAAAAAAAAAAAACGGGATTAGTTCAGCACTCCTGGTTCCCTTTGAAATCTATAGGAGTAGACCTGGCCTCCGATCTCAACTTCTTAAAAAAAAAAAAAACGGGAGTAGACCAGGACTCCCGGGTTCCCTTTGATAACAATAGGAATAGATCTGCATTTGTCTGTATAGGAGTAGACCTGGGCTCTGTATAAATAGTCCGCATTTGTCTGTATAGGAGTAGACCTGGGCTCTGTTCTGAACTTTTTTCTTAAAAAAGGGAGTAGACCAGGCCTCCCGGGTCCCCATAGGACTCTATGGCAGTAGACCTGGCCTCCAATCTCAACTTCTTTAAAAAAAAACAAAAAAACAACCGGCAGTAGACCAGGCCTCCCGGGTCCCCATTGGACTCTATGAGAGTAGACCTGGGCTCCGTTCTGAACTTTTAAAAAAAAACGGGAGTAGACCAGGCCCCCCGGGTCCCTATCGAAATCTATAGGAGTAGACCTGGACTCCGTTCAGCACTTGGAAAAGAAAAAAAAAATGGGAGTTGATCTGGCCTCCATTTTACCTGCTAAAATACAAGAGTCGATCTGGCCTCCATTTTACCTATAAAAAAACGCAGTAGACCAGGCCTCCCGGGTCCCCATTGGCAGTAGATCTGGGCTCCGATCTCAACTTCTTAAAAAAAAAAAACAACGGGAGTAGACCAGGCCTCCCGGGTCCCCATAGGACTCTATGAGAGTAGACCTGGGCTCCGATCTCAACTTCTTTTTTTTAAAAAAACGGTTGTAGACAAGGCCTCCGGGGTCCGCAATGGTCTGTATAGGAGTAGACTTGGGCTCCGTTCTGAACTCCTTTTTTTAAAAAGGGAGTAGACCAGGCCTCCCGGGTCCCCATTGGACTCTATGCGAGTAGATCTGTGCTCTGATCTGAACTTCTTTAAAAAAAAAAAAAAACGGGATTAGTTCAGGCCTCCTGCTTCCCTTTGAAATCTATAGGAGTAGACCTGGCCTCCGATCTCAACTTCTTTTAAAAAAAACAAAAAAACAACCGGGAGTAGACCAGGCCTCCCGGGTCCCCATTGGACTCTATGAGAGTAGACCTGGGCTCCGTTCTGAACTTTTAAAAAAAACCGGGAGTAGACCAGGCCCCCGGGGTCCCTATTGAAATCTATAGGAGTAGACCTGGATTCCGTTCAGCACTTGGAAAAGAAAAAAAAAAACGGGAGTTGATCTGGCCTCCATTTTACCTGCTAAAATACAAGAGTCGATCTGGCCTCCATTTTACCTATAAAATAACGCAGTAGACCAGGCCAGGGTCCCCATTGGACTCTATGGCAGTAGATCTGGGCTCCGATCTCAACTTCTTAAAAAAAACAACAATGGGAGTAGACCGGGCCTCCAGGGTCCCCATAGGACTCTATGGCAGTAGACCTGGGCTCCGATCTCAACTTCTTAAAAAAAAAAACAACGGGAGTAGACCAGGACTCTTGGGTTCCCTTTGATATCAATAGGAATAGATCTGGGCTCCAATCTGAACTTTTTTTTAAAAAAAGAGAGTAGACCAGGACTCCCGGGTACCCATTAAAATCTATAAGAGTAGACCTGGGCTCCGATCTCAACTCCTTTTTTAAAAAAAAAACGGGAGTAGACCAGGCCCCCCGGGTCCCTATTGAAATCTATAGGAGTAGACCTGGACTCGGTTCAGCACTTGGAAAAGAAAAAAAAAATGGGAGTTGATCTGGCCTCCATTTTACCTGCTAAAATACAAGAGTCGATCTGGCCTCCATTTTACCTATAAAAAAACGCAGTAGACCAGGCCTCCCGGGTCCCCATTGGACTCTATGGCAGTAGATCTGGGCTCCGATCTCAACGTCTTAAAAAAAAAAAAACAACGGGAGTAGACCAGGCCTCCCGGGTCCCCATAGGACTCTATGAGAGTAGACCTGGGCTCCGATCTCAACTTCTTTTTTTTAAAAAAACGGGAGTAGACCAGGAATCCGGGGTCCGCATTTGTCTGTATTGGAGTAGACCTGGGCTCTGTTCTGAACTTTTTTCTTAAAAAAGGGAGTAGACCAGGCCTCCCGGATCCCCATTGGACTCAATGCGAGTAGACCTGTGCTCCGATCTGAAATTCTTTTAAAAAAACAAACAAACGGGATTAGTTCAGGACTCCTGGTTCCCTTTGAAATCTATAGGAGTAGACCTGGCCTCCGATCTCAACTTCTTAAAAAAAAAAAAACAACGGGAGTATACCAGGACTCCCGGGTTCCCTTTGATATCAATAGGAATAGATCTGCATTTGTCTGTATAGGAGTAGACCTGGACTCTGTATAAATAGTCCGCATTTGTCTGTATAGGAGTAGAGCTTGGCTCTGTTCTGAACTTTTTTCTTAAAAAAGGGAGTAGACCAGGCCTCCCGGGTCCCCATAGGACTCTATGGCAGTAGACCTTGCCTCCGATCTCAACTTCTTTAAAAAAAAACAAAAAAACAACCGGCAGTAGACCAGGCCTCCCGGGTCCCCATTGGACTCTATGGGAGTAGACCTGGGCTCCGTTCTGAACTTTAAAAAAAACCGGGAGTAGACCAGGCCCCCCGGGTCCCTATTGAAATCTATAGGAGTAGACCTGGACTCCGTTCAGCACTTGGAAAAGAAAAAAAAAACAGGAGTTGATCTGGCCTCCATTTTACCTGCTAAAATACAAGAGTCGATCTGGCCTCCATTTTACCTATAAAAAAACGCAGTAGACCAGGCCTCCCGGGTCCCCATTGGACTCTATGGCAGTAGATCTGGGCTCCGATCTCAACTTCTTAAAAAAAACAACAACGGGAGTAGACCAGGCCTCCCGGGTACACATAGGACTCTATGAGAGTAGACCTGGGCTCCGATCTCAACTTCTTTTTAAAAAAAAAAGGGAGTACACCAGGTCTCCGGGGTCCGCATTTGTCTGTATTGGAGTAGACCTGGGCTGTGTTCTGAACTTTTTTCTTAAAAAAGGGAGTAGACCAGGCCTCCCGGATCCCCATTGGACTCAATGCGAGTAGACCTGTGCTCCGATCTGAACTTCTTTAAAAAAAAAAAAAAAACGGGATTAGTTCAGGACTCCTGGTTTCCTTTGAAATCTATAGGAGTAGACCTGGCCTCCGATCTCAACTTCTTAAAAAAAAAAACAACGGGAGTAGACCAGGACTCCCGGGTTCCCTTTGATATCAATAGGAATAGATCTGGGCTCCGATCTGAACTTTTTTTAAAAAAAAGAGAGTAGACCAGGACTCCCGGGTACCCATTAAAATCTATAAGAGTAGGCCTGGGCTCCGATCTCAACTTCTTTTCTAAAAAAAAACGGGAGTAGACCAGGCCCCCCGGGTCCCTATTGAAATCTATAGGAGTAGACCTGGACTCCGTTCAGCACTTGGAAAAGAAAAAAAAAACAGGAGTCGATCTGGCCTCCATTTTACCTGCTAAAATACAAGAGTCGAACTGGTCTCCATTTTACCTATAAAAAAACGCAGTAGACCAGGCCTCCCGAAACCCCATAGGACTCTATGGCAGTAGATCTGGGCTCCGATCTCAACTTCTTAAAAAAAAAAACAACGGGAGTAGACCAGGCCTCCCGGGTCCCCATTGGACTCCATGGCAGTAGATCTGGGCTCCGATCTCAACTTCTTAAAAAAAAAACCAACGGGAGTAGACCAGGGCTCCCGGGTCCCCTTAGGACTCTATGAGAGTAGACCAGGACTCCCGGGTTCCCTTTGATATCAATAGGAATAGATCTGGGTTCCGATGTGAACTTTTTTTTAAAAAAAAGAGAGTAGACCAGGACTCCCGGGTACCCATTAAAATCTATAAGAGTAGACCTGGGCTCCGATCTCAACTTCTTTTTTTAAAAAAAACGGGAGTAGACCAGGCCTCCGGGGTCCGCATTGGTCTCTATAGGAGTAGACCTGGGCTCCGTTCGGAACTTTTTTCTTAAAAAAAAGAGTAGACCAGGCCTCCCGGGTCCCCATTGGATTCTATGGCAGTAGATCTGGGCTCCGATCTCAACTTCTTTTTTTTAAAAAAATGGGAGTACACCAGGCCTCCCGGGTCCCCATAGGACTCTATGAGAGTAGACCTGGGCTCCGATCTCAACTTCTTTTTTTAAAAAAAACGGGAGTAGACAAGGCCTCCGGGGTCTGCATTGGTCTGTATAGGAGTAGAGCTGGGCTCCGTTCTGAACTTTTTTCTTAAAAAAGGGAGTAGACCAGACCTCCGATATGAACTTCTTTAAAAAAAAAAAAAACGGGATTAGTTCAGGACTCCTGGTTCCCTTTGAAATCTATTGGAGTAGACCTGGCCTCCGATCTCAACTTCTTAAAAAAAAAAAAACGGGAGTAGACCAGGCCTCCCGGGTCCCCATAGGACTCTATGGCAGTAGACCTGGGCTCCGATCTCAACTTCTTTTTTTAAAAAAAAACGGGAGTTGATCTGGCCTCCATTTTACCTGCTAAAATACAAGAGTCGATCTGGCCTCCATTTTACCTATAAAAAAACGCAGTAGACCAGGCCTCCCGGGTCCCCATTGGACTCTATGGAAGTAGATCTGGGCTCTGATCTCAACTTCTTAAAAAAAAAAACGCAGTAGACCAGGCCTCCCGGGTCCCCATTGGACTTTATGGCAGTAGATCTGGGCTCCGATCTCAACTTCTTAAAAAAAAAAAAACGGGAGTAGACCAGGCCTCCCGGGTCCCCATAGGACTCTATGAGAGTAGACCTGGGCTCCGATCTCAACTTCTTTTTTTTAAAAAAATGGGAGCAGAAAAGGCCTCCGGGTTCCGCAATGGTCTGTATAGGAGTAGACTTGGGCTCCGTTCTGAACTCCTTTTTTTAAAAAGGGAGTAGACCAGGCCTCCCGGGTCCCTATAGGACTCTATGGCAGAAGACCTGGGCTCCGATCTCAACTTCTTAAAAAAAAAAACAACGGGAGTAGACCAGGACTCCCGGGTTCCCATTGATATCAATAGGAATAGATCTGGGCTCCGATCTGAACTTTTTTTTAAAAAAAGAGAGTAGACCAGGACTCCCGGGTCCCCATTAAAATCTATAAGAGTAGACCTGTGCTCCGATCTCAACTTTTTTTTAAAAAAACGGGAGTAGACCAGGCCTCCCGGGTCCCCATAGGACTCAATGAGAGTAGACCTGGGCTTCGATCTCATCTTCTTCTTTTTTTAAAAAAAAGGGAGTAGACAAGGCCTCCGGGGTCCGCATTGGTCTGTATAGGAGTAGACCTGGGCTCCGTTCTGAACTTTTTTCTTAAAAAAAGGAGTAGACCAGGCCTCCCGGGTCCCCATTGGACTCTATGCGAGTAGACCTGTGCTCCGATCTGAACTTCTTTAAAAAAAAAAAAACGGGATTAGTTCAGGCCTCCTGGTTCCCTTTGAAATCTATAGGAGTAGACCTGGCCTCCGATCTCAACTTCTTTAAAAAACAAAAAAACAACCGGGAGTAGACCAGTCCTCCCGGGTCCCCATTGGACTCTATGAGAATAGACATGGGCTCTGATCTCAACTTCTTTAAAAAAAAACAAAAAAAAAAAACCGGGAGTAGACCAGGCTCCCGGGTCCCCAGTGGACTCTATGGCAGTAGATCTGGGCTCCGATCTCAACTTCTTAAAAAAAACCGGGAGTAGACCAGGCCCCCCGGGTCCCTATTGAAATCTATAGGAGTAGACCTGGACTCCGTTCAGCACTTGGAAAAGAAAAAAAAAACGGGAGTTGATCTGGCCTCCATTTTACCTGCTAAAATACAAGAGTCGATCTGGCCTCCATTTTACCTATAAAAAAACGCAGTAGACCAGGCCTCCCGGGTCCCCATTGGACTCTATGGCAGTAGATCTGGGCTCCGATCTCAACTTCTTAAAAAAAAAGCAACGGGAGTAGACCAGGCCTCCCGGGTCCCCATAGGACTCTATGAGAGTAGACCTGGGCTCCGATCTCAACTTCATTTTTTTTAAAAAAACGGGAGTACACAAGGCCTCCGGGGTCCGCAATGGTCTTTATAGGAGTAGACTTGGGCTCGTTTCTGAACTCCTTTTTTTAAAAAGGGAGTAGACCAGGCCTCCCGGGTCCCCATAGGACTCTATGGCAGAAGACCTAGGCTCCGATCTCAACTTCTTAAAAAAAAACAACAACGGGAGTAGACCAGGACTCCCGGGTTCCCATTGATATCAATAGGAATAGATCTGGGCTCCGATCTGAACTTTTTTTTAAAAAAAGAGAGTAGACCAGGACTCCCGGGTCCCCCTTAAAATCTATAAGAGTAGACCTGGGCTCCGATCTCAACTTTTTTTAAAAAAAAAATGGGAGTACACCAGGCCTCCCGGGTCCCCATAGGACTCTATGAGAGTAGACCTGGGCTCCGATCTCAACTTCTTTTTTTAAAAAAAATGGGAGTAGACAAGGCCTCCGGGGTCTGCATTGGTCTGTATAGGAGTAGAGCTGGGCTCCGTTCTGAACTTTTTTCTTAAAAAAGGGAGTAGACCAGGCCTCCGATCTGAACTTCTTTTTTAAAAAAAAAAAACGGGATTAGTTCAGGACTCCTGGTTCCCTTTGATATCTATTGGAGTAGACCTGGCCTCCGATCTCAACTTCTTAAAAAAAAAAAAACGGGAGTAGACCAGGCCTCCCGGGTCCCCATAGGACTCTATGGCAGTAGACCTGGGCTCCGATCTCAACTTCTTTTTTTTAAAAAAAACGGGAGTTGATCTGGCCTCCATTTTACCTGCTAAAATACAAGAGTCGATCTGGCCTCCATTTTACCTATAAAAAAACGCAGTAGACCAGGCCTCCCGGGTCCCCATTGGACTCTATGGAAGTAGATCTGGGCTCCGATCTCAACTTCTTAAAAAAAAAAACGCAGTAGACCAGGCCTCCCGGGTCCCCATTGGACTCTATGGCAGTAGATCTGGGCTCCGATCTCAACTTCTTAAAAAAAAAAACAACGGGAGTAGACCAGGCCTCCCGGGTCCCCATAGGACTCTATGAGAGTAGACCTGGGCTCCGATCTCAACTTCTTTTTTTAAAAAAAATGGGAGCAGAAAAGGCCTCCGGGTTCCGCAATGGTCTGTATAGGAGTAGACTTGGGCTCCGTTCTGAACTCCTTTTTTTAAAAAGGGAGTAGACCAGGCCTCCCGGGTCCCCATAGGACTCTATGGCAGAAGACCTGGGCTCCGATCTCAACTTCTTAAAAAAAAAAACAACGGGAGTAGACCAGGACTCCCGGGTTCCCATTGATATCAATAGGAATAGATCTGGGCTCCGATCTGAACTTTTTTTTAAAAAAAGAGAGTAGACCAGGACTCCCGGGTCCCCATTAAAATCTATAAGAGTAGACCTGGGCTCCGATCCCAACTTTTTTTAAAAAAAACGGGAGTAGACCAGGCCTCCCGGGTCCCCATAGGACTCAATGAGAGTAGACCTGGGCTTCGATCTCATCTTCTTCTTTTTTTAAAAAAAAGGGAGTAGACAAGGCCTCCGGGGTCCGCATTGGTCTGTATAGGAGTAGACCTGGGCTCCGTTCTGAACTTTTTTCTTAAAAAACGGAGTAGACCAGGCCTCCCGGGTCCCCATTGGACTCTATGCGAGTAGACCTGTGCTCCGATCTGAACTTCTTTTAAAAAAAAAAAAACGGGATTAGTTCAGGCCTCCTGGTTCCCTTTGAAATCTATAGAAGTAGACCTGGCCTCCGATCTCAACTTCTTTAAAAAACAAAAAAACAACCGGGAGTAGACCAGTCCTCCCGGGTCCCCATTGGACTCTATGAGAGTAGACATGGGCTCTGATCTCAACTTCTTTAAAAAAAAACAAAAAAACAACCGGGAGTAGACCAGGCTCCCGGGTCCCCAGTGGACTCTATGGCAGTAGATCTGGGCTCCGATCTCAACTTCTTAAAAAAAAACACAACGGGAGTAGACCAGGCCTCCCGGGTCCCCATAGGACTCTATGAGAGTAGACCTGGGCTCCGATCTCAACTTCTTTTTTTAAAAAAAACGGGAGCAGAAAAGGCCTCCGGGTTCCGCAATGGTCTGTATAGGAGTAGACTTGGGCTCCGTTCTGAACTCCTTTTCTTAAAGAGGGAGTAGACCAGGCCTCCCGGATCCCCATAGGACTCTATGGCAGAAGACCTGGGCTCCGATCTCAACTTCTTAAAAAAAAAAACAACGGGAGTAGACCAGGACTCCCGGGTTCCCATTGATATCAATAGGAATAGATCTGGGCTCCGATCTGAACTTTTTTAAAAAAAAAGAGAGTAGACCAGGACTCCCGGGTCCCCATTAAAATCTATAAGAGTAGACCTGGGCTCCGATCTCAACTTTTTTTAAAAAAAACGGGAGTAGACCAGGCCTCCCGGGTCCCCATAGGACTCAATGAGAGTAGACCTGGGCTTCGATCTCATCTTCTTCTTTTTTTAAAAAAAGGGAGTAGACAAGGCCTCCGGGGTCCGCATTGGTCTGTATAGGAGTAGACCTGGGCTCCGTTCTGAACTTTTTTCTTAAAAAAAGGAGTAGACCAGGCCTCCCGGGTCCCCATTGGACTCTATGCGAGTAGACCTGTGCTCCGATCTGAACTTCTTTTAAAAAAAAAAAAACGGGATTAGTTCAGGCCTCCTGGTTCCCTTTGAAATCTATAGGAGTAGACCTGGCCTCCGATCTCAACTTCTTTAAAAAACAAAAAAACAACCGGGAGTAGACCAGGCCTCCCGGGTCCCCATTGGACTCTATGAGACTAGACATGGGCTCTGATCTCAACTTCTTTAAAAAAAAAACAAAAAAACAACCGGGAGTAGACCAGGCCTCCCGGGTCCCCAGTGGACTCTATGAGAGTAGACCTGGGCTCCGTTCTGAACTTTTAAAAAAAACCGGGAGTAGACCAGGCCCCCCGGGTCCCTTTTGAAATCTATAGGAGTAGACCTGGATTCCGTTCAGCACTTGGAAAAGAAAAAAAAAACGGGAGTTGATCTGGCCTCCATTTTACCTGCTAAAATACAAGAGTCGATCTGGCCTCCATTTTACCTATAAGAAAACGCAGTAGACCAGGCCTCCCGGGTCCCCATTGGACTCTATGGCAGTAGATCTGGGCTCCGATCTCAACTTCTTAAAAAAAACAACAACGGGAGTACACCAGGACTCCCGTGTCCCCATAGGACTCTATGGCAGTAGACCTGGGCTCCGATCTCAACTTCTTAAAAAAACAACAACAACGGGAGTACACCAGGACTCCCGGGTTCCCATTGATATCAATAGGAATAGATCTGGGCTCCGATCTGAACTTTTTTTTAAAGAAAGAGAGTAGACCAAAACTCCCGGGTCCCCATTGGACTCTATGCGAATAGACCTGTGCTCCGATGTGAACTTCTTTAAAAAAAAAAACAACGGGAGTAGACCAGGCCTCCCGGGTCCCCATAGGACTCTATGAGAGTAGACCTGGGCTCCGATCTCAACTTCTTTTTTTAAAAAAAACGGGAGTAGACCAGGCCTCCGGGGTCCGCATTTGTCTGTATAAGAGTGGACCTGGGCTCTGTTCTGAACTTTTTTCTTAAAAAAGGGAGTAGACCAGGCCTCCCGGGTCCCCATAGGACTCTATGGCAGTAGACCTGGCCTCCAATCTCAACTTCTTTAAAAAAAAACAAAAAAACAACCGGGAGTAGACCAGGCCTCCCGGGTCCCCATTAAAATCTATAGGAGTAGACCTGGACTCTGTTCAGCACTTGGAAAAGAAAAAAAAAAACGGGAGTTGATCTGGCCTCCATTTTACCTGCTAAAATACAAGAGTCGATCTGGCCTCCATTTTACCTGCTAAAATACAAGAGTCGATCTGGCCTCCATTTTACCTGCTAAAATACAAGAGTCGATCTGGCCTCCATTTTACCTATAAAAAAATGCAGTAGACCAGGCCTCCCGGGTCCCCATTGGACTCTATGGCACTAGATCTGGGCTCCGATCTCAACTTTTTTTTAAAAAAAACGGGAATAGACCAGGCCTCCCGGGTCCCCATAGGACTCTTTGAGAGTAGACCTGGGCTCCGATCTCAACTTCTATTTTTTTTAAAAAAAGGGAGTAGACAAGGCCTCCGGGGTCCGCATTGGTCTGTATAGGAGTAGACCTGGGCTCCGTTCTGAACTTTTTTCTTAAAAAAGGGAGTAGACCAGGCCTCCCGGGTCCCCATTGGAGTCTATGCGAGTAGACCTGTGCTCCGATCTGAACTTCTTTAAAAAAAAAAAAAAACGGGATTAGTTCAGGCCTCCTGGTTCCCTTTGAAATGTATAGGAGTAGAACTGGCCGCCGATCTCAACTTCTTTAAAAAAAAACAAAAAAACAACCGGGAGTAGACCAGGCCTCCCGGGTCCCCATTGGACTCTATGAGAGTAGACCTGGGCTCCGTTCTGAACTTTTTAAAAAAACCGGCAGTAGACCAGGCCCCCCGGGTCCCTATTGAAATCTATAGGAGTAGACCTGGACTCCGTTCAGCACTTGGAAAAGAAAAAAAAAACGGGAGTTGATCTGGCCTCCATTTTACCTGCTAAAATTCAAGAGTCGATCTGGCCTCCATTTTACCTATAAACTTTTGATTTCAACAGGAATAGATCTGGGCTCCGATCTGAACATTTAAAAAAAAAAGAGAGTAGACCAAAACTCCCGGGTCCCCATTAAAATCTATAAGAGTAGACCTGGGCTCCGATCTCAACTTTTTAAAAAAAGAACGGGAGTAGACCAGGCCTCCCGGGTCCCTAGAGGACTCTATGAGAGTAGACCTGGGCTCCGATCTCAACTTCTTTTTTAAAAAAAAACAGGAGTAGACCAGGCCTCCGGGGTCCGCATTTGTCTGTATAGGAGTAGACCTGGGCTAAAGGGAGTAGACCAGGCCTCCCGGATCCCCATTGGACTCAATGCGAGTAGACCTGTGCTGCTATCTGAACTTCTTTAAAAAACAAAAACAAACGGCATTAGTTCAGGACTCCTGGTTCCCTTTGAAATCTATAGGAGTAGACCTGGCCTCCGATCTCAACTTTTTAAAAAAAAAAAACAACGGGAGTAGACCAGGACTCCCGGGTTCCCTTTGATATCAATAGGAATAGATCTGCATTTGTCTGTATAGGAGTAGACCTGGGCTCTGTATAAATAGTCCACATTTGTCTGTATAGGAGTAGACCTGGGCTCTGTTCTGAACTTTTTTCTTAAAAAAGGGAGTAGACCAGGCCTCCCGGGTCCCCATAGGACTCTATGGCAGTAGACCTGGCCTCTGATCTCAACTTCTTTAAAAAAAAACAAAAAAAACCCCGGGAGTAGACCAGGCCTCCCGGGTCCCCATTGGACTCTATGGCAGTAGATCTGGGCTCCGATCTCAACTTCTTAAAAAAAACAACAACGGGAGCACACCAGGACTCCCGGGTCCCCATAGGACTCTATGGCAGTAGACCTGGGCTCCGATCTCAACTTCTTAAAAAAAAATACAACGGGAGTACACCAGGACTCCTGGGTTCCCATTGATATCAATAGGAATAGATCTGGGCTCCGATCTGAACTTTTTTTTAAAGAAAGAGAGTAGACCAAAACTCCCGGGTCCCCATTGGACTCTATGCGAGTAGACCTGTGCTCCGATCTGAACTTCTTTAAAAAAAAAAAAAAACGGGATTAGTTCAGGCCTCCTGCTTCCCTTTGAAATCTATAGGAGTAGACCTGGCCTCTGATCTCAACTTCTTTAAAAAAAAAAACAAAAAAACAACCGGGAGTAGACCAGGCCTCCCGGGTCCCTATTGAAATCTATAGGAGTAGACCTGGACTCCGTTCAGCACTTGGAAAAGAAAAAAAAACGGGAGTTGATCTGGCCTCCATTTTACCTGCTAAAATACAAGAGTCGATCTGGCCTCCATTTTACCTATAAACTTTTAATATCAACAGGAATAGATCTGGGCTCCGATCTGAACATTTAAAATAAAAGAGAGTAGACCAAAACTCCCGGGTCCCTAGAGGACTCTATGAGAGTAGACCTGGGCTCCGATCTCAACTTCTTTTTTTAAAAAAAACGGGAGTAGACCAGGCCTCCGGGGTCCGCATTTGTCTGTATAAGAGTGGACCTGGGCTCTGTTCTGAACTTTTTTCTTAAAAAAGGGAGTAGACCAGGCCTCCCGGATCCCCATTGGACTCAATGCGAGTAGACCTGTGCTCCGATCTGAACTTCTTTAAAAAAAACAAACACACGGGATTAGTTCAGGACTCCTGGTTCCCTTTGAAATCTATAGGAGTAGACCTAGCCTCCGATCTCAACTTCTTTAAAAAAAAACAAACAACGGGAGTAGACCAGGACTCCCAGGTTCCCTTTGATATCAATAGGAATAGATCTGCATTTGTCTGTATAGGAGTAGACCTGGGCTCTGTATAAATAGTCCGCATTTGTCTGTATAGGAGTAGACCTGGGCTCTGTTCTGAACTTTTTTCTTAAAAAAGGGAGTAGACCAGGCCTCCCGGGTCCCCATAGGACTCTATGGCAGTAGACCTGGCCTCCAATCTCAACTTCTTTAAAAAAAAACAAAAAAACAACCGGGAGTAGACCAGGCCTCCCGGGTCCCCATTAAAATCTATAGGAGTAGACCTGGACTCTGTTCAGCACTTGGAAAAGAAAAAAAAAAACGGGAGTTGATCTGGCCTCCATTTTACCTGCTAAAATACAAGAGTCGATCTGGCCTCCATTTTACCTGCTAAAATACAAGAGTCGATCTGGCCTCCATTTTACCTGTAAAAAAACGCAGTAGACCAGGCCTCCCGGGTCCCCATTGGACTCTATGGCAGTAGATCTGGGCTCCGATCTCAACTTTTTAAAAAAAAAAACGGGAATAGACCAGGCCTCCCGGGTCCCCATAGGACTCTATGAGAGTAGACCTGGGCTCCGATTTCAACTCTTTTTTAAAAAAAACCGGAGTAGACCAGGCCTCCCGGGTCCCCATAGGACTCTATGAGAGTAGACCTGGGCTCCGATCTCAACTTATTTTTTTAAAAAAAACGGGAGTAGACAAGGCCTCCGGGGTCCACATTTGTCTGTATAGGAGTAGACTTGGGCTCCGTTCTGAACTCCTTTTTTTAAAAAGGGAGTAGACCAGGCCTCCCGGGTCCCCATAGGACTCTATGGCAGAAGACCTGGGCTCCGATCTCAACTTCTTAAAAAAAAAAACAACGGGAGTAGACCAGGACTCCCGGGTTCCCATTGATATCAATAGGAATAGACCTGGGCTCCGATCTCAACTTCTTTTTTTAAAAAAAACGGGAGTAGACATGGCCTCCGGGGTCTGCATTGGTCTGCATAGGAGTAGAGCTGGGCTCCGTTCTGAACTTTTTTCTTAAAAAAGGGAGTAGACCAGGCCTCCTGGGTCCCCATTGGACTCTATGCGAGTAGACCTGTGCTCTGATCTGAACTTATTTAAAAAAAAAAAAAAAAACGGGATTAGTTCAGGCCTCCTGGTTCCCTTTGAAATCTATAGGAGTAGACCTGGCCTCCGATCTCAACTTCTTTTAAAAAAAACAAAAAAACAACCGGGAGTAGACCAGGCCTCCCGGGTCCCCATTGGACTCTATGAGAGTAGACCTGGGCTCCGTTCTGAACTTTTAAAAAAAACCGGGAGTAGACTAGGCCCCCCGGGTCCCTATCGAAATTTATAGGAGTAGACCTGGACTCCGTTCAGCACTTGGAAAAGAAAAAAAAAAAATGGGAGTTGATCTGGCCTCCATTTTACCTGCTAAAATACAAGAGTCGATCTGGCCTCCATTTTACCTATAAAAAAACGCAGTAGACCAGGCCAGGGTCCCCATTGGACTCTATGGCAGTAGATCTGGGCTCCGATCTCAACTTCTTAAAAAAAAAAAACAACGGGAGTAGACCAGGCCTCCCGGGTCCCCATAAGACTCGATGGCAGTAGACCTGGGCTCCGATCTCAACTTCTTGAAAAAAAAAACAACGGGAGTAGACCAGGTTTCCCGGGTCCCCATAGGACTCTATGGCAGTAGACCTGGGCTCCGATCTCAACTTCTTAAAAAAAAAAAACCAACGGGAGTAGACGAGGACTCTTGGGTTCCCTTTGATATCAATAGGAATAGATCTGGGCTCCGATCTGAACTTTTTTTAAAAAAAAGAGAGTAGACCAGGACTCCCGGGTACCCATTAAAATCTATAAGAGTAGACCTGGGCTCCAATCTCAACTTCTTTTTTTAAAAAAAACGGGAGTAGACCAGGCCCCCCGGGTCCCAATTGAAATCTATAGGAGTAGACCTGGACTCCGTTCAGGACTTGGAAAAGAAAAAAAAAACGGGAGTTGATCTGGCCTCCATTTTACCTGCTAAAAAGAAGAATCGATCTGGCCTCCATTTTACCTATAAAAAAACGCAGTAGACCAGGCCTCCCGGGGCCCCATTGGACTCTATGGCAGTAGATCTGGGCTCCGATGTCAACTTCTTTAAAAAAAAAACAACGGGAGTAGACCAGGCCTCCCGGGTCCCCATAGGACTCTATGGCAGTAGACCTGGGCTCCGATCTCAACTTCTTAAAAAAAAAAAACAACGGGAGTAGACCAGGACTCCCGGGTTCCCTTTGATATCAATAGGAATAGATCTGGGCTCCGATCTGAACTTTTTTTTAAAAAAAGAGAGTAGACCAGGACTCCCGGGTACCCATTAAAATCTATAAGAGTAGACCTGGGCTCCGATCTCAACTTCTTTTTTTAAAAAAAACGGGAGTAGACCAGGCCACCCGGGTCCCAATTGAAATCTATAGGAGTAGACCTGGACTCCGTTCAGCACTTGGAAAAGAAAAAAAAACGGGAGTTGATCTGGCCTGCATTTCACCTGCTAAAATTCAAGAATCGATCTGGCCTCCATTTTACCTATAAAAAAACGCAGTAGACCAGGCTTCCCGGGTCCCCATTGGACTCTATGGCAGTAGATCTGGGCTCCGATCTCAACTTCTTAAAAAAAAAATCAACGGGAGTAGACCAGGCCTCCCGGGTCCCCATAGGACTCTATGGCAGTAGACCTGGGCTCCGATCTCAACTTCTTAAAAAAAAAAAAACAACGGGAGTAGACCAGGACTCCCGGGTTCCCTTTGATATCAATAGGAATAGATCTGGGCTCCGATCTGAACTTTTTTTAAAAAAAAGAGAGTAGACCAGGACTCCCGGGTACCCATTAAAATCTATAAGAGTAGACCTGGGCTCCGATCTCAACTTTTTTTAAAAAAAACAGGAGTAGACAAGGCCCCCCGGGTCCCTATTGAAATCTATAGGAGTAGACCTGGACTCCGTTCAGCACTTGGAAAAGAAAAAAAAAAACGGGAGTTGATCTGGCCTCCATTTTACCTGCTAAAATACAAGAGTCGATCTGGCCTCCATTTTACCTATAAAAAAATGCAGTAGACCAGGCCTCCCGGGTCTCCATTGGTCTCTATGGCAGTAGATCTGGGCTCCGATCTCAACTTCTTAAAAAAAAAAACAACGGAAGTAGACCAGGCCTCCCGGGTCCCCATAGGACTCTATGGCAGTAGACCTGGGCTCCGATCTCAACTTCTTAAAAAAAAAAACAACGGGAGTAGACCAGGACTCCCGGGTTCAATTGATATCAATAGGAATAGATCTGGGCTCCGATCTGAACATTTTTTTAAAAAAAGAGAGTAGACCAAAACTCCCGGGTCCCCATTAAAATCTATAAGAGTAGACCTGGGCTCCGATCTCAACTTTTTTAAAAAAAAAATGGGAGTAGACCAGGCCTCCCGGGTCCCTAGAGGACTCTATGAGAGTAGACCTGGGCTCCGATCTCAACTTTTTAAAAAAAAAACGGGAGTAGACAAGGCCTCCGGGGTCTGCATTTGTCTGCATAGGAGTAGACCTGGGTTCCGTTCTGAACTTTTTTCTTAAAAAAGGGAGTAGACCAGGCCTCCCGGATCCCCATTGGACTCTATTCGAGTAGAACTGTGCTCCAATCTGAACTTCTTTAAAAAAAAAAAAAAACGGGATTAGTTCAGGACTCCTGGTTCCCTTTGAAATCTATAGGAGTAGACCTGGGATCCGTTCTGAACTTCTATTTTAAAAAAGAGAGTAGACCAGGCCTCCCGGGCCCCCATGGGACTCTATACGAGTAGACCTGGGCTCCGATCTGAACTTCTTTTAAAAAAAACCTGGATTAGATCAGGCCTCCTGGTTCTCTTTGAAATCTATAGGAGTAGACCTGACCTGCGATCTCAACTTCTTTAAAAAAAAACAAAAAAACAACCGGGAGTACACCAGGCCTCCCGGGTCCCCATTGGACTCTATGAGAGTAGACCTGGGCTCCGTTCTGAACTTTTTAAAAAAACCTGGAGTCGACCAGGCCCCCCCGGGTCCCTATTTAAATCTATAGGAGTACACCTGGACTCCGTTCAGCACTTGGAAAAGAAAAAAAAAAACGGGAGTTGATCTGGCCTCCATTTTACCTGCTAAAATACAAGAGTCGATCTGGCCTCCATTTTACCTATAAACTTTTGATATCAACAGGAATAGATCTGGGCTCCGATCTGAACATTTAAAAAAAAAAGAGAGTAGACCAAAACTCCCGGGTCCCCATTAAAATCTATAAGAGTAAACCTGGGCTCCGATCTCAACTTTTTTAAAAAAAACGGGAGTAGACCAGGCCTCCCGGGTCCCTAGAGGACTCTATGAGAGTAGACCTGGGCTCCGATCTCAACTTCTTTTTTAAAAAAAACGGGAGAAGACCAGGCCTCCGGGGTCCACATTTGTCTGTATAGGAGTAGACCTGGGCTAAAGGGAGTAGACCAGGCCTCCCGGATCCCCATTGGACTCAATGCGAGTAGACCTGTGCTCCGATCTGAACTTCTTTAAAAAAAAAAAAACGGGAGTAGTTCAGGACTCCTGGTTCCCTTTGAAATCTATAGGAGTAGACCTGGACTCTGATCTCAACTTCTAAAAAAAACAAACAATGGGAGTAGACCAGGACTCCCGGGTTCCCTTTGATATCAATAGGAATAGATCTGCATTTGTCTGTATAGGAGTAGACCTGGGCTCTGTATAAATAGTCCGCATTTGTCTGTATAGGAGTAGACCTGGGCTCTCTTCTGAACTTTTTTCTTAAAAAAGGGAGTAGACCAGGCCTCCTGGGTCCCCATAGGACTCTATGGCAGTAGACCTGGCCTCCGATCTCAACTTCTTTAAAAAAAAACAAAAAAACAACCGGGAGTAGACCAGGCCTCCCGGGTCCCCATTGGACTCTATGAGAGTAGACCTGGGCTCCGTTCTGAACTTTTAAAAAAAAACCGGGAGTAGACCAGGCCTCCCGGGTCCCCATTGGACTCTATGGCAGTAGATCTGGGCTCCGATCTCAACTTCTTAAAAAAAAACAAACAACGGGAGTAGACCAGGCCTCCCGGGTCCCCATAGGACTCTATGAGAGTAGACCTGGGCTCCGATCTCAACTTCTTTTTTTTAAAAAAACGGGAGTAGACCAGGAATCCGGGGTCTGCATTTGTCTGTATTGGAGTAGACCTGGGCTCTGTTCTGAACTTTTTTCTTAAAAAAGGGAGTAGACCAGGCCTCCCGGATCCCCATTGGACTCAATGCGAGTAGACCTGTGCTCCGATCTGAAATTCTTTTAAAAAAACAAACAAACGGGATTAGTTCAGGACTCCTGGTTCCCTTTGAAATCTATAGGAGTAGACCTGGCCTCCGATCTCAACTTCTTAAAAAAAAAAAAACAACGGGAGTATACCAGGACTCCCGGGTTCCCTTTGATATCAATAGGAATAGATCTGCATTTGTCTGTATAGGAGTAGACCTGGACTCTGTATAAATAGTCCGCATTTGTCTGTATAGGAGTAGACCTGGAGTAGAGCTGGGCTCTGTTCTGAACTTTTTTCTTAAAAAAGGGAGTAGACCAGGCCTCCCGGGTCCCCATAGGACTCTATGGCAGTAGACCTGGCCTCCGATCTCAACTTCTTTAAAAAAAAACAAAAAAACAACCGGGAGTAGACCAGGCCTCCCGGGTCCCCATTGGACTCTATGGGAGTAGACCTGGGCTCCGTTCTGAACTTTTAAAAAAACCGGGAGTAGACCAGGCCCCCCGGGTCCCAATTGAAATCTATAGGAGTAGACCTGGACTCCGTTCAGCACTTGGAAAAGAAAAAAAAAAACGGGAGTTGATCTGGCCTCCATTTTACCTGCTAAAATACAAGAGTCGATCTGGCCTCCATTTTACCTATAAAAAAACACAGTAGACCAGGCCTCCCGGGTCCCCATTGGACTCTATGGCAGTAGATCTGGGCTCCGATCTCAACTTCTTAAAAAAAACAACAACGGGAGTAGACCAGGCCTCCCGGGTACACATAGGACTCTATGAGAGTAGACCTGGGCTCCGATCTCAACTTCTTTTTTAAAAAAAAACGGGAGTACACCAGGTCTCCGGGGTCCGCATTTGTCTGTATTGGAGTAGACCTGGGCTGTGTTCTGAACTTTTTTCTTAAAAAAGGGAGTAGACCAGGCCTCCCGGATCCCCATTGGACTCAATGCGAGTAGACCTGTGCTCCGATCTGAACTTCTTTAAAAAAAAAAAAAAAAACGGGATTAGTTCAGGACTCCTGGTTTCCTTTGAAATCTATAGGAGTAGACCTGGCCTCCGATCTCAACTTCTTAAAAAAAAGAACAACGGGAGTAGACCAGGACTCCCGGGTTCCCTTTGATATCAATAGGAATAGATCTGGGCTCCGATCTGAACTTTTTTTTAAAAAAAGAGAGTAGACCAGGACTCCCGGGTACCCATTAAAATCTATAAGAGTAGGCCTGGGCTCCGATCTCAACTTCTTTTTTAAAAAAAAACGGGAGTAGACCAGGCCCCCCGGGTCCCTATTGAAATCTATAGGAGTAGACCTGGACTCCGTTCAGCACTTGGAAAAGAAAAAAAAAACAGGAGTCGATCTGGCCTCCATTTTACCTGCTAAAATACAAGAGTCGAACTGGTCTCCATTTTACCTATAAAAAAACGCAGTAGACCAGGCCTCCCGAAACCCCATAGGACTCTATGGCAGTAGATCTGGGCTCCGATCTCAACTTCTTAAAAAAAAAAACAACGGGAGTAGACCAGGCCTCCCGGGTCCCCATTGGACTCCATGGCAGTAGATCTGGGCTCCGATCTCAACTTCTTAAAAAAAAAACCAACGGGAGTAGACCAGGGCTCCCGGGTCCCCATAGGACTCTATGAGAGTAGACCAGGACTCCCGGGTTCCCTTTGATATCAATAGGAATAGATCTGGGTTCCGATGTGAACTTTTTTTTAAAAAAAGAGAGTAGACCAGGACTCCCGGGTACCCATTAAAATCTATAAGAGTAGACCTGGGCTCCGATCTCAACTTCTTTTTTTAAAGAAGTTTTACCTATAAAACTCCATTTTACCTCCATTTACCTCATTTTACCTCAACTTCTTTTTTTAAAGAAGTTTTACCTATAAAACTCCATTTTACCTCCATTTTACCTATAAAAAAACGCAGTAGACCAGGCCTCCCGGGTCCCCATTGGACTCTATGGAAGTAGATCTGGGCTCCGATGTCAACTTCTTAAAAAAAAAAACGGGAGTAGACCAGGCCTCCCGGGTCCCCATAAGACTCTATGAGAGTAGACCAGGACTCCCGGGTTCCCTTTGATATCAATAGGAATCGATCTGGGCTCCGATGTGAACTTTCTTTTAAAAAAAGAGAGTAGAACAGGACTCCCGGGTACCCATTAAAATCTATAAGAGTAGACCTGGGCTCTGATCTCAACTTCTTTTTTTAAAAAAAACGGGAGTAGACCAGGCCTCCGGGGTCCGCATTGGTCTGTATAGGAGTAGACCTGGGCTCCGTTCTGAACTTTTTTCTTAAAAAAGGGAGTAGACCAGGCCTCCCGGGTCCCCATTGGACTCTATGCGAGTAGACCTGTGCTTCGATCAGAACTTCTTTAAAAAAAAAAAAACGGGATTAGTTCAGGCCTCCTGGTTCCCTTTGAAATCTATAGGAGTAGACCTGGCCTCCGATCTCAACTTCTTTAAAAAAAAAAAAAAAAAACCGGGAGTAGACCAGGCCTCCCGGGTCCCCATTGGACTCTATGAGAGTAGACCTGGGCTCCGTTCTGAACTTTTAAAAAAAACCGGGAGTAGACCAGGCCCCCCGGGTCCCTATTGAAATCTATAGGAGTAGACCTGGACTCCGTTCAGCACTTGGAAAAGAAAAAAAAAACGGGAGTTGATCTAGCCTCCATTTTACCTGCTAAAATACAAGAGTCGATCTGGCCTCTATTTTACCTATAAAAAAACGCAGTAGACCAGGCCTCCCGGGTCCCCATTGGACTCTATGCGAGTAGACCTGTGCTCCGATCTGAACTTCTTTAAAAAAAAACAAAAACGGGATTAGTTCAGGCCTCCTGGTTCCCTTTGAAATCTACACGAGTAGACCTGGGCTCCGATCTCAACTTCTTAAAAAAAAAAACAACGGGAGTAGACCAGGCCTCCCGGGTCCCCATAGGACTCTATGGCAGTAGACCTGGGCTCCGATCTCAACTTCTTTTTTTTAAAAAAAACGGGAGTTGATCTGGCCTCCATTTTACCTGCTAAAATACAAGAGTCGATCTGGCCTCCATTTTACCTATAAAAAAACGCAGTAGACAAGGCCTCCCGGGTCCCCATTGGACTCTATGGAAGTAGATCTGGGCTCCGATGTCAACTTCTTAAAAAAAAAAACCAACGGGAGTAGACCAGGGCTCCCGGGTCCCCATAGGACTCTATGAGAGTAGACCAGGACTCCCGGGTTCCCTTTGATATCAATAGGAATAGACCTGGGCTCCGATGTGAACTTTTTTTTAAAAAAAGAGAGTAGACCAGGACTCCCGGGAACCCATTAAAATCTATAAGAGTAGACCTGGGCTCCGATCTCAACTTCTTTTTTTAAAAAAAACGGGAGTAGACCAGGCCTCCGGGGTCCGCATTGGTCTGTATAGGAGTAGACCTGGGCTCCGTTCTGAACTTTTTTCTTAAAAAAGGGAGTAGACCAGGCCTCCCGGGTCCCCATTGGACTCCATGCGAGTAGACCTGTGCTTCGATCTGAACTTCTTTAAAAAAAAAAAACGGGATTTGTTCAGGCCTCCTGCTTCCCTTTGAAATCTATAGGAGTAGACCTGGCCTCCAATCTCAACTTCTTTAAAAAAAAAACAAAAAAAAAACCGGGAGTAGACCAGGCCTCCCGGGTCCCCATTGGACTCTATGAGAGTAGACCTGGGCTCCGTTCTGAACTTTTAAAAAAAACCGGGAGTAGACCAGGCCCCCCGGGTCCCTATTGAAATCTATAGGAGTAGACCTGGACTCCGTTCAGCACTTGGAAAAGAAAAAAAAAACGGGAGTTGATCTGGCCTCCATTTTACCTGCTAAAATACAAGAGTCGATCTGGCCTCCATTTTACCTATAAAAAAACGCAGTAGACCAGGCCTCCCGGGTCCCCATTGGAGTCTATGGCAGTAGATCTGGGCTCCGATCTAAACTTCTTAAAAAAAAAAACAACGGGAGTAGACCAGGCCTCCCGGGTCCCCATAGGACTCTATGGAAGAAGACCTGGGCTCCGATCTCAACTTCTTAAAAAAAAACCCAACGGGAGTAGACCAGGACTCCCAGGTTCCCATTAAAATCTATAAGAGTAGACCTGGGCTCCGATCTCAACTTTTTAAAAAAAAAACGGGAGTAGACCAGGCCCCCCGGGTCCCTATTGAAATCTATAGGAGTAGACCTGGACTCCGTTCAGCACTTGGAAAAGAAAAAAAAAACGGGAGTTGATCTGGCCTCCATTCTACCTGCTAAAATACAAGAGTCGATCTGGCCTCCATTTTACCTATAAAAAAACGCAGTAGACCAGGCCTCCCGGGTCCCCATTGGACTCTATGGCAGTAGATCTGGGCTCCGATCTCAACTTCTTAAAAAAAAAACAACGGGAGTAAACCAGGACTCCCGGGTCCCCATAGGACTCTATGGCAGTAGACCTGGGCTCCGATCTCAACTGCTTAAAGAAAAAAAAAAAAAAGGGAGTACACCAGGACTCCCGGGTTCCCATTGATATCAATAGGAATAGATCTGGGCTCCAATCTGAACTTTTTTTAAAAAAAAGAGAGTAGACCAGGACTCCCGGGTACCGATTAAAATCTATGAGAGTAGACCTGGGCTCCGATCTCAACTTCTTTTTTAAAAACAACCGGGAGTAGACCAGGCCCCCCGGGTCCCTATTGAAATCTATAGGAGTAGACCTGGACTCCGTTCAGCACTAGGAAAAGAAAAAAAAAACGGGAGTTGATCTGGCCTCCATTTTACCTATAAAAAAACGCAGTAGACCAGGCCTCCCGGGTCCCCATTGGACTCTATGGCAGTAGATCTGTGCTCCGATCTCAATTTCTTAAAAAAAAAAACAACGGGAGTAGACCAGGCCTCCCGGGTCCCCATAGGACTCTATGAGAGTAGACCTGGGCTCCGATCTCAACTTCTTTTTTTAAAAAATACGGGAGTACACAAGGCCTCCGGGGTCCGCAATGGTCTTTATAGGACTAGACTTGGGCTCTGTTCTGAACTCCTTTTTTTAAAAAGGGAGTAGACCAGGCCTCCCGGGTCCCCATACGACTCTATGGCAGAAGACCTGGGCTCCGATCTCAACTTCTTAAAAAAAAAAAAAAGGGAGTAGACCAGGACTCCCGGGTTCCCATTGATATCAATAGGAATAGATCTGGGCTCCGATCTGAACTTTTTTTAAAAAAAAGAGAGTAGACCAGGACTCCCGGGTCCCCATTAAAATCTATAAGAGTAGACCTGGGCTCCGATCTCAACTTTTTTTTAAAAAAAAAAACGAGAGTAGACCAGGCCTCCCGGGTCCCCATAGGACTCTATGAGAGTAGACCTGGGCTCCGATCTCAACTTCTTTTTTTTTAAAAAAACGGGAGAAGGCCTCCGGGGTCTGCATTGGTCTGTATAGGAGTAGAGCTGGGCTCCGTTCTGAACTTTTTTCTTAAAAAAGGGAGTAGACCTTGCCTCCGATCTGAACTTCTTTTTTTTAAAAAAAAAAACAGGATTAGTTCAGGACTCCTGGTTCCCTTTGAAATCTATTGGAGTAGACCTGGCCTCCGATCTCAACTTCTTTAAAAAAAAAACAAAAAAACAACCGGGAGTAGACCAGGCCTCCCGGGTCCCCATTGGACTCTATGAGACTAGACCTGGGCTCCGTTCTGAACTTTTAAAAAAAAACGGGAGTAGACCAGGCCCCCCGGGTACCTATTGAAATCTATATGAGTAGACCTGGACTCCGTTCAGCACTTGGAAAAGAAAAAAAAAACGGGAGTTGATCTGGCCTCCATTTTACCTGCTAAAATACAAGAGTCGATGTGGCCTCCATTTTACCTATAAAAAAACGCAGTAGACCAGGCCTCCCGGGTCCCCATTGGACTCTATGGCAGTAGATCTGGGCTCCGATCTTAACTTCTTAAAAACAACAACAACGGGAGTAGACCAGGCCTCCCGGGTCCCCATAGGACTCTATGGCAGTAGATCTGGGCTCCGATCTCAACTTCTTAAAAAAAAAAACAACGGGAGTAGACCAGGACTCCCGGGTTCCCATTGATATCAATAGGAATAGATCTGAGCTCCGATCTCAACTTCTTTAAAAAAAAACAAAAAAACAACCGGGAGTAGACCAGGCCTCCCGGGTCCCCATTGGACTCTATGAGAGTAGACCTGGGCTCCATTCTGAACTTTTAAAAAAAACCGGGAGTAGACCAGGCCCCCCGGGTCCCTATTGAAATCTATAGGAGTAGACCTGGACTCCGTTCAGCACTTGGAAAAGAAAAAAAACACGGGAGTTGATCTGGCCTCCATTTTACCTGCTAAAATACAAGAGTCGATCTGGCCTCCATTTTACCTATAAAAAAACGCAGTAGACCAGGCCTCCCGGGTCCCCATTGGACTCTATGGCAGTAGATCTGGGCTCCGATCTCAACTTCTTAAAAAAAAAAAAAACGGGAGTAGACCAGGCCTCCCAGGTCCCCATAGGACACTATGAGAGTAGACCTGGGCTCCGATCTCAACTTCTTAAAAGAAAAAACAACGGGAGTAGACCAGGACTCCCGGGTTCCCATTGATATCAATAGGAATAGATCTGGGCTCCGATCTGAACTTTTTTTTAAAAAAAAGAGAGTAGACCAGGACTCCCGGGTCCCCATTAAAATCTATGAGAATTGACCTGGGCTCCGATCTCAACTTCTTAAAAAAAAAAACAACGGGAGTAGACCAGGACTCCCGGGTTCCCATTGATATCAATAGGAATAGATCTGGGCTCCGATCTGAACTTTTTTTAAAAAAAAAGAGAGTAGACCAGGACTCCCGGGTCCCCATTAAAATCTATGAGAATTGACCTGGGCTCCGATCTCAACTTTTTTAAAAAAAAAAACGGGAGTAGACCAGGCCTCCCGGGTCCCCATAGGACTCTATGAGAGTAGACCTGGGCTCCGATCTCAACTTCTTTTTTTAAAAAAAACGGAAGTAGACAAGGCCTCCGGGGTCTGCATTGGTCTGTATAGGAGTAGATCTGGGCTCCCTTCTGAACTTTTTTCTTAAAAAAGGGAGTAGACCTGGCCTCCGATCTGAACTTCTTTTTTTAAAAAAAAAACAGGATTAGTTCAGGACTCCTGGTTCCCTTTGAAATCCATTGGAGTTGACCTGGCCTCCGATCTCAACTTCTTTAAAAAAAAAACAAAAAGAAACCGGGAGTAGAGCATGCCTCCCGGGTCCCCATTGGACTCTATGAGAGTAGACCTGGGCTCCGTTCTGAACTTTTAAAAAAAAAACGGGAGTAGACCAGGCCCCCCGGGTCCCTATTGAAATCTATAGGAGTAGACCTGGACTCTGTTCAGCACTTGGAAAAGAAAAAAAAAACGGGAGTTGATCTGGCCTCCATTTTACCTGCTAAAATACAAGAGTCGATGTGGCCTCCATTTTACCTATAAAAAAATGCAGTTGACCAGGCCTCCCGGGTCCCCATTGGACTCTATGGCAGTAGATCTGGGCTCCGATCTTAACTTCTTAAAAACAACAACAACGGGAGTAGACCAGGCCTCCCGGGTCCCCATAGGACTCTATGGCAGTAGATCTGGGCTCCGATCTCAACTTCTTAAAAAAAAAAACAACGGGAGTAGACCAGGACTCCCGGGTTCCCATTGATATCAATAGGAATAGATCTGAGCTCCGATCTCAACTTCTTTAAAAAAAAACAAAAAAACAACCGGGAGTAGACCAGGCCTCCCGGGTCCCCATTGGACTCTAAGAGAGTAGACCTGGGCTCCATTCTGAACTTTTAAAAATAACCGGGAGTAGACCAGGCCCCCTGGTCCCTACTGAAATCTATAGGAGTAGACCTGGACTCCGTTCAGCACTTGGAAAAGAAAAAAAACACGGGAGTTGATCTGGCCTCCATTTTACCTGCTAAAATACAAGAGTCGATCTGGCCTCCATTTTACCTATAAAAAAACGCAGTAGACCAGGCCTCCCGGATCCCCATTGGACTCTATGCGAGTAGACCTGTGCTCCGATCTGTGCTCCGTTCTGTGCTCCCTTCTGAACTTTTAAAAAAAACCGGGAGTAGACCAGGCCCCCCGGGTCCCTATTGAAATCTATAGGAGTAGACCTGGACTCCGTTCAGCACTTGGAAAAGAAAAAAAACACGGGAGTTGATCTGGCCTCCATTTTACCTGCTAAAATACAAGAGTCGATCTGGCCTCCATTTTACCTATAAAAAAACGCAGTAGACCAGGCCTCCCGGATCCCCATTGGACTCTATGCGAGTAGACCTGTGCTCCGATCTGTGCTCCGTTCTGTGCTCCGTTCTGAACTTTTAAAAAAAACCGGGAGTAGACCAGGCCCCCCGGGTCCCTATTGAAATCTATAGGAGTAGACCTGGACTCCGTTCAGCACTAGGAAAAGAAAAAAAACACGGGAGTTGATCTGGCCTCCTTTTTACCTGCTAAAATACAAGAGTCGATCTGGCCTCCATTTTACCTATAAAAAAACGCAGTAGACCAGGCCTCCCGGGTCCCCATTGGACTCTATGGCAGTAGATCTGGGCTCCGATCTCAACGTCTTAAAAAAAAAAAAAACGGGAGTAGACCAGGCCTCCCGGGTCCCCATAGGACTCTTTGAGAGTAGACCTGGGCTCCGATCTCAACTTCTTTTTTAAAAAAAAAAACGGGAGTACACAAGGCCTCCGGGGTCCGCAATGGTCTTTATAGGAGTAGACTTGGGCTCTGTTCTGAACTCCTTTTTTTAAAAAGGGAGTAGACCAGGCCTCCCGGGTCCCCATAGTACTCTATGGCAGAAGACCTGGGCTCCGATCTCAACTTCTTAAAAAAAAAAACAACGGGAGTAGACCAGGACTCCCGGGTTCCCATTGATATCAATAGGAATAGATCTGGGCTCCGATCTGAACTTTTTTAAAAAAAAAAGAGAGTAGACCAGGACTCCCGGGTCCCCATTAAAATCTATAAGAGTAGACCTGGGCTCCGATCTCAACTTTTTTTAAAAAAAAAAACGGGAGTAGACCAGGCCTCCCGGGTCCCCATAGGATTCTATGAGAGTAGACCTGGGCTCCGATCTCAACTTCTTAAAAAAAAAAACAATGAGAGTAGACCAGGCCTCCCGGGTCCCCATAGGACTCTATGAGAGTAAACCTGGCCTCCGATCTCAACTTCTTTAAAAAAAAAACAAAAAAACAACCGGGAGTAGACCAGGCCTCCCGGGTCCCCATTGGACTCTATGAGAGTAGACCTGGGCTCCGTTCTGAACTTTATAAAAAAACCGGGAGTACACCAGGCCCCCCGGGTCCCTATTGAAATCTATAGGAGTAGACCTGGACTCCGTTCAGCACTTGGAAAAGAAAAAAAAACGGGTGTTGATCTGGCCTCCATTTTACCTGCTAAAATACAAGAGTCGATGTGGCCTCCATTTTACCTATAAAAAAACGCAGTAGACCAGGCCTCCCGGGTCCCCATTGGACTCTATGGCAGTAGATCTGGGCTCCGATCTTAACTTCTAAAAAACAACAACAACGGGAGTAGACCAGGCCTCCCGGATCCCCATTGGACTCTATGCGAGTAGACCTGTGCTCCGATCTGTGCTCCGTTCTGTGCTCCGTTCTGAACTTTTAAAAAAACCCGGGAGTAGACAAGGCCCCCCGGGTCCCTATTGAAATCTATAGGAGTAGACCTGGGCTCCGATCTCAACTTCTTTAAAAAAAAAACAACGGGAGTAGACCAGGCCTCCCGGGTCCCCATAGGACTCTATGAGAGTAGACCTGGGCTCCGATCTCAACTTCTTAAAAAAAACAAACAACGGGAGTAGACCAGGACTCCCGGGTTCCCATTGATATCAATAGGAATAGACCTGGCTCCGATCTGAACATTTTTTTAAAAAAAGAGAGTAGACCAGGACTCCCGGGTCCCCATTAAAATCTATAAGAGTAGACCTGGGCTCCGATCTCAACTTTTTTTAAAAAAAACGGGAGTAGACCAGGCCTCCCGGGTCCCCATAGGACTCTATGAGAGTAGACCTGGGCTCCGATCTCAACTTCTTTTAAAAAAAAAAAACGGGAGTAGACAAGGCCTCCGGGGTCCGCATTGGTCTGTATAGGAGTAGACCTGGGCTCCGTTCTGAACTTTTTTCTTTAAAAAGGGAGTAGACCAGGTCTCCCGGGTCCCCATTGGACACTATGCGAGTAGACCTGTGCTCCGATCTGAACTTCTTTAAAAAAAAAACAACAGGGTTAGTTCAGGCCTCCTCGTTCCCTTTGAAATCTACAGGAGTAGACCTGGCCTCCGATCTCAACTTCTTTAAAAAAAAAAAAAAAACAGGAGTAGACCAGGCCTCCCGGGTCCCCATTGGACTCTATGAGAGTAGACCTGGGCTCCGTTCTGAACTTGGAAAAGAAAAAAAAAACGGGAGTTGATCTGGCCTCAATTTTACCTGCTAAAATACAAGAGTCGATCTGGCCTCCATTTTACCTATAAAAAAACGCAGTAGACCAGGCCTCCCGGGTCCCCATTGGACTCTATGGCAGTAGATCTGGGCTCCGATCTCAACTTTAAAAAAAAAAAAAAACAACGGGAGTAGACCAGGACTCCCGGGTCCCCATTGGACTCTATGGCAGTAGATCTGGGCTCCGATCTCAACTTCTTAAAAAAAAAAACCACGGGAGTAGACCAGACCTCCCGGGTCCCCATAGGACTCTATGAAAGTAGACCTGGGCTCCGATCTCAACTTCTTTAAAAAAAAAAAAAACGGGATTAGTCCAGGCCTTCTGGTTCCCTTTGAAATCTATAGGAGTAGACCTGGCCTCCGATATCAACTTCTTTAAAAAAAACAAAAACAAACCGGGAGTAGACCAGGCCTCCCGGGTCCCCATTGGACTCTATGAGAGTAGACCTGGGCTCCGTTCTGAACTTTTAAAAAAAAACGGGAGTAGACCAGGCCCCCCGGGTCCCTATTGAAATCTATAGGAGTAGACCTGGACTCCGTTCAGCACTTGGAAAAGAAAAAAAAAACGGGAGTCGATCTGGCCTCCATTTTACCTGCTAAAATACAAGAGTCGATCTGGCCTCCATTTAACCTATAAAAAAACGCAGTAGACCAGGCCTCCCGGGTCCCTATTGGACTCTATGGCAGTAGATCTGGGCTCCGATCTCAACTTCTTAAAAAAAAAAACAACGGGAGTAGACCAGGCGTCCCGGGTCCCCATTGGACTCTATGGCCGTAGACCTGGGCTCCGATCTCAACTTCTTAAAAAAACAAAACAACGGGAGTAGACCAGGACTCCCGGGTTCCCTTTGATATCAATAGGAATAGATCTGGGCTCCGATCTGAACTTTTTTTTAAAAAAAGAGAGTAGACCAGGACTCACGGGTACCCATTAAAATCTATAAGAGTAGACCTGGGCTCCGATCTCAACTTCTTTTTTTAAAAAAAACGGGAGTAGACCAGGCCCCCCAGGTCCCTATTGAAATCTATAGGAGTAGACCTGGACTCCGTTCAGCACTTGGAAAAGAAAAAAAAACGGGAGTTGATCTGGCCTCCATTTTACCTGCTAAAATACAAGAGTCGATCTGGCCTCCATTTTACCTATAAAAAAACGCAGTAGACCAGGCCTCCCGGGTCCCCATTGGACTCTATGGCAGTAGATCTGGGCTCCGATCTGAACTTATTTTTAAAAAAAGAGAGTAGACAAAAACTCCCGGGTCCCCATTAAATTCTATAAGAGTAGACCTGGGCTCCGATCTCAACTTTAAAAAAAAAAAAAACGGGAGTAGACCAGACCTCCCGGGTGCCCATAGGACTCTATGGCAGTAGATCTGGGCTCCGATCTCAACTTCTTAAAAAAAAAAACAACGGGAGTAGACCAGGCCTCCCGGGTCCCCATTGGACTCTATGGCAGTAGATCTGGGCTCCGATCTCAACTTCTTAAAAAAAAAAACAACGGGAGTAGACCAGGCCTCCCGGGTCCCCATAGGACTCTATGAGAGTAGACCTGGGCTCCGATCTCATCTTCTTTTTTTAAAAAAAACGGGAGTAGACCAGGGCTCCGGGGTCCGCAATGGTCTGTATAGGAGTAGACTTGGGCTCCCTTCTGAACTCCTTTTTTAAAAAAGGAAGTAGACCAGGCCTCCCGGGTCCCCATAGGACTCTATGGCAGAAGACCTGGGCTCCGATCTCAACTTCTTAAAAAAAAAAAACAACGGGAGTAGACCAGGACTCCCGGGTTCCCATTGATATCAATAGGAATAGATCTGGGCTCCGATCTGAACTTTTTTTTAAAAAAAGAGAGTAGACCAGGACTCCCGGGTCCCCATTAAAATCTATAAGAGTAGACCTGGGCTCCGATCTCAACTTTTTAAAAAAAAAACGGGAGTAGACAAGGCCTCCGGGGTCCGCATTGGTCTGTATAGGAGTGGACCTGGGCTCCGTTCTGAACTTTTTTCTTAAAAAAGGGAGTAGACCAGGCTTCCCGGGTCCCCATTGGACTCTATGCGAGTAGACCTGTGCTCCGATCTGAAATTCTTTAAAAAAAAAAAAAAAACGGGATTAGTTCAGGCCTCCTGGTTCCCTTTGAAATCTATTGGAATAGACCTGGCCTCCGATCTCAACTTCTTTAAAAAAACAAAAAAACAACCGGGAGTAGACCAGGCCTCCCGGGTCCCCATTGATATCAATAGGAATAGATCTGGGCTCCGATCTGAACTTTTTTTAAAAAAAAGAGAGTAGACCAGGACTCCCGGGTCCCCATTAAAATCTATAAGAGTAGACCTGGGCTCCGATCTCAACTTCTTTTTTTAAAAAAAATGGGAGTACACAAGGCCTCCGGGGTCTGCATTGGTCTGTATAGGAGTAGAGCTGGGCTCCGTTCTGAACTTTTTTCTTAAAAAAGGGAGTAGACCAGGCCTCCGATCTGAACTTCTTTTTAAAAAAAAAAAACAAGATTAGTTCAGGACTCCTGGTTCCCTTTGAAATCTATTGGAGTAGAACTGGCCTCCGATCTCAACTTCTTTAAAAAAAAACAAAAAAACCACCGGGAGTAGACCAGGCCTCCCGGGTCCCCATTGGACTCTATGAGAGTAGACCTGGGCTCCGTTCTGAACTTTTAAAAAAAACCGGGAGTAGACCAGGCCCCTCGGGTCCCTATTGAAATCTATAGGAGTAGACCTGGACTCCGTTCAGCACTTGGAAAAGAAAAAAAAACGGGAGTTGATCTGCCCTCCATTTTACCTGCTAAAATACAAGAGTCGATGTGGCCTCCATTTTACCTATAAAAAAATGCAGTAGACCAGGCCTCCCGGGTCCCTTTGGACTCTATGGCAGTAGATCTGGGCTCCGATCTTAACTTCTTTAAAAAAAAAAAAAACGGGAGTAGACCAGGCCTCCCGGGTCCCCATAGGACTCTATGGCAGTAGATCTGGGCTCCGATCTCAACTTCTTAAAAAAAAAAACAATGGGAGTAGACCAGGACTCCCGGGTTCCCATTGATATCAATAGGAATAGATCTGGGATCCGATCTCAACTTCTTTAAAAAAAAACAAAAAAACAACCGGGAGTAGACCAAGCCTCCCGGATCCCCATTGGACTCTATGAGAGTAGACCTGGGCTCCATTCTGAACTTTTAAAAAAACCCGGGAGTAGACCAGGCCCCCCGGGTCCCTATTAAAATCTAAAGGAGTAGACCTTGACTCCGTTCAGCACTTGGAAAAGAAAAAAAAAACGGGAGTTGATCTGGCCTCCATTTTACCTGCTAAAATACAAGAGTCGATCTGGCCTCCATTTTACCTATTAAAAAACGCAGTAGACCAGGCCTCCCGGGTCCCCATTGGACTCTATGGCAGTAGATCTGGGCTCCGATCTTAACTTCTTAAAAAAAAAAAAACGGGAGTAGACCAGGCCTCCCGGGTCCCCATAGGACTCTATGGCAGTAGATCTGGGCTCCGATCTCAACTTCTTAAAAAAAAAAACAATAGGAGTAGACCAGGACTCCCGGGTTCCCATTGATATCAATAGGAATAGACCTGGCTCCGATCTGAACTTTTTTTTTAAAAAAAGAGAGTAGACCAGGACTCCGGGGTCCCGATTAAAATCTATAAGAGTAGACCTGGGCTCCGATCTCAGCATTTTTTTAAAAAAACGGGAGTAGACCAGGCCTCCCGGGTCCCCATAGGACTCTATGAGAGTAGACCTGGGCTCCGATCTCAACTTCTTTTAAAAAAAAAAAAACGGGAGTAGACAAGGCCTCCGGGGTCCGCATTGGTCTGTATAGGAGTAGACCTGGGCTCCGTTCTGAACTTTTTTCTTTAAAAAGGGAGTAGACCAGGTCTCCCGGGTCCCCATTGGATACTATGCGAGTAGACCTGTGCTCCGATCTGAACTTCTTTAAAAAAAAAAAAACAGGGTTAGTTCAGGCCTCCTCATTCCCTTTGAAATCTACAGGAGTAGACCTGGCCTCCGATCTCAACTTCTTTAAAAAAAAACAAAAAAAAAAAACAGGAGTAGACCAGGCCTCCCGGGTCCCCATTGGACTCTATGAGAGTAGACCTGGGCTCCATTCTGAACTTTTAAAAAAAACCGGGAGTAGACCAGGCCCCCCGGGTCCCTATTAAAATCTAAAGGAGTAGACCTGGACTCCGTTCAGCACTTGGAAAAGAAAAAAAAAACGGGAGTTGATCTGGCCTCCATTTTACCTGCTAAAATACAAGAGTCGATCTGGCCTCCATTTTACCTATTAAAAAACGCAGTAGACCAGGCCTCCCGGGTCCCCATTGGACTCTATGGCAGTAGATCTGGGCTCCGATCTTAACTTCTTAAAAAAAAAAAAACGGGAGTAGACCAGGCCTCCCGGGTCCCCATAGGACTCTATGGCAGTAGATCTGGGCTCCGATCTCAACTTCTTAAAAAAAAAAACAATAGGAGTAGACCAGGACTCCCGGGTTCCCATTGATATCAATAGGAATAGACCTGGCTCCGATCTGAACTTTTTTTTAAAAAAAAGAGAGTAGACCAGGACTCCGGGGTCCCCATTAAAATCTATAAGAGTAGACCTGGGCTCCGATCTCAGCATTTTTTTTAAAAAACGGGAGTAGACCAGGCCTCCCGGGTCCCCATAGGACTCTATGAGAGTAGACCTGGGCTCCGATCTCAACTTCTTTAAAAAAAAAAAAAAAACGGGAGTAGACAAGGCCTCCGGGGTCCGCATTGGTCTGTATAGGAGTAGACCTGGGCTCCGTTCTGAACTTTTTTCTTTAAAAAGGGAGTAGACCAGGTCTCCCGGGTCCCCATTGGATACTATGCGAGTAGACCTGTGCTCCGATCTGAACTTCTTTAATAAAAAAAAAACAGGGTTAGTTCAGGCCTCCTCGTTCCCTTTGAAATCTACAGGAGTAGACCTGGCCTCCGATCTCAACTTCTTTAAAAAAAAACAAAAAAAAAAAACAGGAGTAGACCAGGCCTCCCGGGTCCCCATTGGACTCTATGAGAGTAGACCTGGGCTCCGTTCTAAACTTGGAAAAGAAAAAAAAAACGGGAGTTGATCTGGCCTCTATTTTACCTGCTAAAATACAAGAGTCGATCTGGCCTCCATTTTACCTATAAAAAAACGCAGTAGACCAGGCCTCCCGGGTCCCCATTGGACTCTATGGCAGTAGATCTGGGCTCCGATCTCAACTTAAAAAAAAAAAAAAAAACAACGGGAGTAGACCAGGACTCCCGGGTCCCCATTGGACTCTATGGCAGTAGATCTGGGCTCCGATCTCAACTTCTTAAAAAAAAAAAACCACGGGAGTAGACCAGGCCTCCCGGGTCCCCATAGGACTCTATGAGAGTAGACCTGGGCTCCGATCTCAACTTCTTTAAAAAAAAAAAAAACGGGATTAGTTCAGGCCTTCTGGTTCCCTTTGAAATCTATAGGAGTAGACCTGGCCTCCGATATCAACTTCTTTAAAAAAAAAAAAAAAAAAACCGGGAGTAGACCAGGCCTCCCGTGTCCCCATTGGACTCTATGAGAGTAGACCTGGGCTCCGTTCTGAACTTTAAAAAAAAAAACGGGAGTAGACCAGGCCCCCCGGGTCCCTATTGAAATCTATAGGAGTAGACCTGGACTCCGTTCAGCACTTGGAAAAGAAGGAAAAAAACGGGAGTTGATCTGGCCTCCATTTTACCTGCTAAAATACAAGAGTCGATCTGGCCTCCATTTTACCAATAAAAAAACGCAGTAGACCAGGCCTCCCGGGTCCCCATTGGACTGTATGGCAGTAGATCTGTGCTCCGATCTCAACTTCTTAAAAAAAAAAAAAACGGGAGTAGACCAGGCCTCCCGGGTCCCCATAGGACTCTATGGCAGTAGACCTGGGCTCCGATCTCAACTTCTTAAAAAAAAAAACAACGGGAGCAGACCAGGACTCCCGGGTTCCCTTTGATATCAATAGGAATACATCTGGGCTCCGATCTGAACTTTTTTTAAAAAAAAGAGAGTAGACCAGGTTTCCCGGGTCCCCATTAAAATCTATAAGAGTAGACCTGGGCTCCGATCTCAACTTCTTTTTTTAAAAAAAATGGGAGTAGACCAGGCCCCCCGGGTCCCTATTGAAATCTATAGGAGTAGACCTGGACTCCGTTCAGCACTTGGAAAAGAAAAAAAAAACGGGAGTCGATCTGGCCTCCATTTTACCTGCTAAAATACAAGAGTCGATCTGGCCTCCATTTAACCTATAAAAAAACGCAGTAGACCAGGCCTCCCGGGTCCCTATTGGACTCTATGGCAGTAGACCTGGGCTCCGATCTCAACTTCTTAAAAAAACAAAACAACGGGAGTAGACCAGGACTCCCGGGTTCCCTTTGATATCAATAGGAATAGATCTGGGCTCCGATCTGAACTTTTTTTAAAAAAAAGAGAGTAGACCAGGACTCACGGGTACCCATTAAAATCTATAAGAATAGACCTGGGCTCCGATCTCAACTTCTTTTTTTTAAAAAAAACGGGAGTAGACCAGGCCCCCCAGGTCCCTATTGAAATCTATAGGAGTAGACCTGGACTCCGTTCAGCACTTGGAAAAGAAAAAAAAACGGGAGTTGATCTGGCCTCCATTTTACCTGCTAAAATACAAGAGTCGATCTGGCCTCCATTTTACCTATAAAAAAACGCAGTAGACCAGGCCTCCCGGGTCCCCATTGGACTCTATGGCAGTAGATCTGGGCTCCGATCTGAACTTATTTTTAAAAAAAGAGAGTAGACAAAAACTCCCGGGTCCCCATTAAATTCTATAAGAGTAGACCTGGGCTCCGATCTCAACTTTTAAAAAAAACAAACGGGAGTAGACCAGACCTCCCGGGTGCCCATAGGACTCTATGGCAGTAGATCTGGGCTCCGATCTCAACTTCTTAAAAAAAAAAAACAACGGGAGTAGACCAGGCCTCCCGGGTCCCCATTGGACTCTATGGCAGTAGATCTGGGCTCCGATCTCAACTTCTTAAAAAAAAAAACAACGGGAGTAGACCAGGCCTCCCGGGTCCCCATAGGACTCTATGAGAGTAGACCTGGGCTCCGATCTCATCTTCTTTTTTTAAAAAAAACGGGAGTAGACAAGGCCTCCGGGGTCCGCAATGGTCTGTATAGGAGTAGACTTGGGCTCCGTTCTGAACTCCTTTTTTAAAAAAGGAAGTAGACCAGGCCTCCCGGGTCCCCATAGGACTCTATGGCAGAAGACCTGGGCTCCAATCTCAACTTCTTAAAAAAAAAAAACAACGGGAGTAGACCAGGACTCCCGGGTTCCCATTGATATCAATAGGAATAGATCTGGGCTCCGATCTGAACTTTTTTTTTAAAAAAGAGAGTAGACCAGGACTCCCGGGTCCCCATTAAAATCTATAAGAGTAGACCTGGGCTCCGATCTCAACTTTTTTTAAAAAAAACGGGAGTAGACAAGGCCTCCGGGGTCCGCATTGGTCTGTATAGGAGTAGACCTGGGCTCCGTTCTGAACTTTTTTCTTAAAAAAGGGAGTAGACCAGGCTTCCCGGGTCCCCATTGGACTCTATGCGAGTAGACCTGTGCTCCGATCTGAAATTCTTTAAAAAAAAAAAAAACGGGATTAGTTCAGGCCTCCTGGTTCCCTTTGAAATCTATTGGAGTAGACCTGGCCTCCGATCTCAACTTCTTTAAAAAAACAAAAAAACAACCGGGAGTAGACCAGGCCTCCCGGGTCCCCATTGATATCAATAGGAATAGATCTGGGCTCCGATCTGAAATTTTTTTTAAAAAAGAGAGTAGACCAGGACTCCCGGGTCCCCATTAAAATCTATAAGAGTAGACCTGGGCTCCGATCTCAACTTTTTTAAAAAAAAAAACGTGAGTAGACCAGGCCTCCCGGGATCCCATAGGACTCTATGAGAGTAGACCTGGGCTCCGATCTCAACTTCTTTTTTTTAAAAAAACGGGAGTACACAAGGCCTCCGGGGTCTGCATTGGTCTGTATAGGAGTAGAGCTGGGCTCCGTTCTGAACTTTTTTCTTAAAAAAGGGAGTAGACCAGGCCTCCGATCTGAACTTCTTTTTTTTAAAAAAAAAACAAGATTAGTTCAGGACTCCTGGTTCCCTTTGAAATCTATTGGAGTAGACCTGGCCTCCGATCTCAACTTCTTTAAAAAAAAACAAAAAAACCACCGGGAGTAGACCAGGCCTCCCGGGTCCCCATTGGACTCTATGAGAGTAGACCTGGGCTCCGTTCTGAACTTTTAAAAAAAACCGGGAGTAGACCAGGCCCCTCGGGTCCCTATTGAAATCTATAGGAGTAGACCTGGACTCCGTTCAGCACTTGGAAAAGAAAAAAAAACGGGAGTTGATCTGCCCTCCATTTTACCTGCTAAAATACAAGAGTCGATGTGGCCTCCATTTTACCTAAAAAAAACGCAGTAGACCAGGCCTCCCGGGTCCCCATTGGACTCTATGGCAGTAGATCTGGGCTCCGATCTTAACTTCTTAAAAAAAAAAAAAACGGGAGTAGACCAGGCCTCCCGGGTCCCCATAGGACTCTATGGCAGTAGATCTGGGCACCGATCTCAACTTCTTAAAAAAAAAAACAACGGGAGTAGACCAGGACTCCCGGGTTCCCATTGATATCAATAGGAATAGATCTGGGATCCGATCTCAACTTCTTTAAAAAAAAACAAAAAAACAACCGGGAGTAGACCAGGCCTCCCGGGTCCCCATTGGACTCTATGAGAGTAGACCTGGGCTCCATTCTGAACTTTTAAAAAAAACCGGGAGTAGACCAGGCCCCCCAGGTCCCTATTGAAATCTATAGGAGTAGACCTGGATTCCGTTCAGCACTTGGAAAGGAAAAAAAAACGGGAGTTCATCTGGCCTGCCTTTTTCCTGCTAAAATACAAGAGTCGATCTGGCCTCCATTTTACCTATAAAAAAACGCAGTAGACTAGGCCTCCCGGGTCCCCATTGGACTCTACGGCAGTAGATCTGGGCTCCGATCTCAACTTCTTAAAAAAAAAAAACAACGAGACTAGACCAGGCCTCCCGGGTCCCCATAGGACTCTATGAGAGTAGACCTGGGCATCGATCTCAACTACTTTTTTTAAAAAAAAAGGGAGTAGACAAGGCCTCCGGGTCCGCAATGGTCTGTATAGGAGTAGACTTGGGCTCCGTTCTGAACTCCTTTTTTTAAAAAGGGAGTAGACCAGGCCTCCCGGGTCCCCATAGGACTCTATGGCAGAAGACCTGGGCTCCAATCTCAACTTCTTAAAAAAAAAAAAACGGGAGTAGACCAGGACTCCCGGGTTCCCATTGATATCAATAGGAATAGATCAGGGCTCCGATCTGAACTTTTTTTTAAAAAAAGAGAGTAGACCAGGACTCCCGGGTCCCCATTCAAATCTATAAGAGTAGACCTGGGCTCCGATCTCAACTTTTTTTAAAAAAAACGGGAGTAGACCAGGCCTCCCGGGTCCCCATAGGACTCTATGAGAGTAGACCTGGGCTCCGATCTCAACTTCTTTTTTTAAAAAAAACGGGAGTAGACAAGGCCTCCGGGGTCCGCTTTGGTCTGTATAGGAGTAGACCTGGGCTCCGTTCTGAACCTTTTTCTTTAAAAAAGGAGTAGACCAGGTCTCCCGGGTCCCCATTGGACTCTATGCGAGTAGACCTGTGCTCCGATCTGAACTACTTTAAAAAAAAAGAACGGGTTTGTTCAGACCTCCTCGTTCCCTTTGATATCTACAAAAGTAGACCTGGCCTCCGATCTCAACTTCTTTAAAAAAAAAACAAAAAAACAACCAGGAGTAGACCAGGCCTCCCTGGTCCCCATTGGACTCTATGAGAGTAGACCTGGGCTCCGTTCTGAACTTGGAAAAGAAAAAAAAAACGGGAGTTGATCTGGCCTCAATTTTACCTGCTAAAATACAAGAGTCGATCTGGCCTCCATTTTACCTATAAAAAAACGCAGTAGACCAGGCCTCCCGGGTCCCCATTGGACTCTATGGCAGTAGATCTGGGCTCCGATCTCAACTTTAAAAAAAACAAAAAAACAACGGGAGTAGACCAGGCCTCCCGGGTCCCCATTGGACTCTATGGCAGTAGATCTGGGCTCCGATCTCAACTTCTTAAAAAAAAAAACAACGGGAGTAGACCAGGCCTCCCGGGTCCCCATAGGACTCTATGAGAGTAGACCTGGGCTCCGATCTCAACTTCTTTAAAAAAAAAAAAAACGGGATTAGTTCAGGCCTCCTGGTTCCCTTTGAAATCTATAGGAGTAGACCTGGCCTCCGAGATCAACTTCTTTAAAAAACAAAAAACAACCAGGAGTAGACCAGGCCTCCCGGGTCCCTATTGGACTCTATGAGAGTAGACCTGGGCTCCGTAATGAACTTTTAAAAAAAAACGGGAGTAGACCAGGCCCCCCGGGTCCCTATTGAAATCTATAGGAGTAGACCTGGACTCCATTCAGCACTTGGAAAAGAAGGAAAAAAATGGGATTTGATCTGGCCTCCATTTTACCTGCTAAAATACAAGAGTCGATCTGACCTCCATTTTACCAGAAAAAATCGCAGTAGACCAGGCCTCCCCATTGGACTCTATAGCAGTAGATCTGGGCTCCGATCTCAACTTTAAAAAAAAAAAAAACGGGAGTAGACCAGGCCTCCCGGGTCCCCATAGGACTCTATGGCAGTAGACCTGGGCTCCCATCTCAACTTCTTAAAAAAAACGAACAACGGGAGTAGACCAGGACTCCCGGGTTCCTTTTGATATCAATAGGAATACATCTGGGCTCCGATCTGAACTTTTTTTTAAAAAAAGAAAGTAGACCAGGTTTCCCGGGTCCCCATTAAAATCTATAAGAGTAGACCTGGGCTCCGATCTCAACTTCTTTTTTTAAGAAAAATGGGAGTAGACCAGGCCCCCCGGGTCCATATTGAAATCTATAGGAGTAGACCTGGACTCCGTTCAGCACTTGGAAAAGAAAAAAAAAACGGGAGTCGATCTGGCCTCCATTTTACCTGCTAAAATACAAGAGTCGATCTGGCCTCCATTTAACCTATAAAAAAACGCAGCAGACCAGGCCTCCCGGGTCCCCATTGGACTCTATGGCAGTAGATCTGGGCTCCGATCTCAACTTCTTAAAAAAAAAAACAACGGGAGTAGACCAGGCCTCCCGGGTCCCCATTGGACTCTATGGCAGTAGACCTGGGCTCCGATCTCAACTTCTTAAAAAAACAAAACAACGGGAGTAGACCAGGACTCCCGGGTTCCCTTTGATATCAATAGGAATAGATCTGGGCTCCGATCTGAACTTTTTTTTACAAAAAGAGAGTAGACCAGGACTCACGGGTACCCATTAAAATCTATAAGAGTAGACCTGGGCTCCGATCTCAACTTCTTTTTTAAAAAAAACGGGAGTAGACCAGGCCCCCCAGGTCCCTATTGAAATCTATAGGAGTAGACCTGGACTCCGTTCAGCACTTGGAAAAGAAAAAAAAAACGGGAGTTGATCTGGCCTCCATTTTACCTGCTAAAATACAAGAGTCGATCTGGCCTCCATTTTACCTATAAAAAAACGCAGTAGACCAGGCCTCCCGGGTCCCCATTGGACTCTATGGCAGTAGATCTGGGCTCCGATCTTAACTTCTTAAAAAAAAAAAAAAACAGGAGTAGACTAGGCCTCCCGGGTCCCCATAGGACTCTATGGCAGTAGATCTGGGCTCCGATCTCAACTTCTTAAAAAAAAAAACAACGGGAGTAAACCAGGACTCCCGGGTTCCCATTGATATCAATAGGAATAGATCTGGGATCCGATCTCAACTTCTTTAAAAAAAAACAAAAAAACAACCGGGAGTAGACCAGGCCTCCCGGGTCCCCATTGGACTCTATGAGAATGGACCTGGGCTCCATTCTGAACTTTTAAAAAAAACCGGGAGTAGACAAGGCCCCCCGGGTCCCTATTGAAATCTATAGGAGTAGACCTGGACTCCGTTCAGCACTTGGAAAAGAAAAAAAAAATGGGAGTTGATCTGGCCTCCATTTTACCTGCTAAATTACAAGAGTCGATCTGGCCTCCATTTTACCTATAAAAAAACGCAGTAGACCAGGCCTCCCGGATCCCCATTGGACTCTATGCGAGTAGACCTGTGCTCCGATCTGTGCTCCGTTCTGTGTTCCATTCTGAACTTTTAAAAAAAACCGGGAGTAGACCAGGCCCCCCGGGTCCCTATTGAAATCTATAGGAGTAGACCTGGATTCCGTTCATCACTTGGAAAGGAAAAAAAAACGGGAGTTGATCTGGCCTGCATTTTACCTGCTAAAATACAAGAGTCGATCTGGCCTCCATTTTACCTATAAAAAAACGCAGTAGACCAGGCCTCCCGGGTCCCCATTGGACTCTACGGCAGTAGATCTGGGCTCCAATCTCAACTTCTTAAAAAAAAAAACAACGAGAGTAGACCAGGCCTCCCGGGTCCCCATAGGACTCTATGAGAGTAGACCAGGGCTCCGATCTCAACTACTTTTTTAAAAAAAAACGGGAGTAGACAAGGCCTTCGGGGTCCGCAATGGTCTGTATAGGAGTAGACTTGGGCTCCGTTCTGAATTCCTTTTTTTAAAAAGGGAGTAGACCAGGCCTCCCGGGTCCCCATAGTACTCTATGGCAGAAGACCTGGCTCCAATCTCAACTTCTTAAAAAAAAAAAAAACGGGAGTAGACCAGGACTCCCGGGTTCCCTTTGATATCAATAGGAATAGATCTGGGCTCCGATCTGAACTTTTTTTTTAAAAAAAGAGAGTAGACCAGGACTCCCGGGTCCCCATTCAAATCTATAAGAGTAGACCTGGGCTCCGATCTCAACTTTTTAAAAAAAAAACGGGAGTAGACCAGGCCTCCCGGATCCCCATAGGACTCTATGAGAGTAGACCTGGGCTCCGATCTCAACTTCTTTTTTAAAAAAAAAAACGGGAGTAGACAAGGCCTCCGGGGTCCGCATTGGTCTGTATAGGAGTAGACCTGGGCTCCGTTCTGAACTTTTTTCTTTAAAAAGGGAGTAGACCAGGTCTCCCAGGTCCCCATTGGACTCTATGCGAGTAGACCTGTGCTCCGATCTGAACTTCTTTAAAAAAAAAAAAAAGGGTTAGTTCAGGCCTCCTCGTTCCCTTTGAAATCTACAAGAGTAGACCTGGCCTCCGATCTCAACTTCTTTAAAAAAAACAAAAAAACAACCAGGAGTAGACCAGGCCTCCCGGGTCCCCATTGGACTCTATGAGAGTAGACCTGGGCTCCGTTCTGAACTTGGAAAAGAAAAAAAAAACGGGAGTTGATCTGGCCTCAATTTTACCTGCTAAAGTACAAGAGTCGATCTGCCCTCCATTTTACCTATAAAAAATCGCAGTAGACCAGGCCTCCCGGGTCCCCATTGGACTCTATGGCAGTAGATCTGGGCTCCGATCTCAACTTCTTAAAAAAAAAAAAAAATGGGAGTAGACCAGGCCTCCCGGGTCCCCATAGGACTCTATGGCAGTAGACCTGGGCTCCGATCTCAACTTCTTAAAAAAAACGAACAACGGGAGTAGACCAGGACTCCCGGGTTCCCTTTGATTTCAATAGGAATACATCTGGGCTCCGATCTGAACTTTTTTTAAAAAAAAGAAAGTAGACCAGGTTTCCCGGGTCCCCATTAAAATCTATAAGAGTAGACCTGGGCTCCGATCTCAACTTCTTTTTTAAAAAAAAATGGGAGTAGACCAGGCCCCCCGGGTCCCTATTGAAATCTATAGGAGTAGACCTGGACTCCGTTCAGCACTTGGAAAAGAAAAAAAAACCGGGAGTCGATCTGGCCTCCATTTAACCTATAAAAAAACGCAGTAGACCAGGCCTCCCTGGTCCCCATTGGACTCTATGGCATTAGATCTGGGCTCCGATCTCAACTTCTTAAAAAAAACAACAACCGGAGTAGACCAGGCCTCCCGGGTCCCCATTGGACTCTATGGCAGTAGACCTGGGCTCCGATCTCAACTTCTTAAAAAAACAAAACAACGGGAGTAGACCAGGACTCCCGGGTTCCCTTTGATATCAATAGGAATAGATCTGGGCTCCGATCTGAACTTTTTTTTAAAAAAAGAGAGTAGACCAGGACTCACGGGTACCCATTAAAATCTATAAGAGTAGACCTGGGCTCCGATCTCAACTTCTTTTTAAAAAAAAACGGGAGTAGACCAGGCCCCCCAGGTCCCTATTGAAATCTATAGGAGTAGACCTGGACTCCGTTCAGCACTTGGAAAAGAAAAAAAAAAGGGGAGTTGATCTGGCCTCCATTTTACCTGCTAAAATCCAAGAGTCGATCTGGCCTCCATTTTACCTATAAAAAAACGCAGTAGACCAGGCCTCCCGGGTCCCCATTGGACTCTATGGCAGTAGATCTGGGCTCCGATCTGAACTTATTTTTAAAAAAAGAGAGTAGACAAAAACTCCCGGGTCCCCATTAAAATCTATAAGAGTAGACCTGGGCTCCGATCTCAACTATTTAAAAAAAAAAACGGGAGTAGACCAAACCTCCCGGGTTCCCATAGGACTCTATGGCAGTAGATCTGGGCTCCGATCTCAACTTCTTTAAAAAAAAAAACAACGGGAGTAGACCAGGCCTCCCGGGTCCCCATTGGACTCTATGGCAGTAGATCTGGGCTCCGATCTCAACTTCTTTAAAAAAAAAAAAAAAAAGGGAGTAGACCAGGCCTCCCGGGTCCCCATAGGACTCTATGAGAGTAGACCTGGGCTCTGATCTCATCTTCTTTTTTAAAAAAAAACGGGAGTAGACAAGGCCTCCGGGTTCCGCAATGGTCTGTATAGGAGTAGACTTGGGCTCCGTTCTGAACTCCTTTTTTTAAAAAGGGAGTAGACCAGGCCTCTCGGGTCCCCATAGGACTCTATGGCAGAAGACCTGGGCTCCGATCTCAACTTCTTAAAAAAAAAAACAACGGGAGTAGACCAGGACTCCCGGGTGCCCATTGATATCAATAGGAATAGATCTGGGCTCCGATCTGAACTTTTTTTAAAAAAAAGAGAGTAGACCAGGACTCCCGGGTCCCCATTAAAATCTATAAGAGTAGACCTCGGCTCCGATCTCAACTTTTTAAAAAAAAAAACGGGAGTAGACAAGGCCTCCGGGGTCCACATTGTTCTGTATAGGAGTAGACCTGGGCACCGTTCTGAACTTTTTTCTTAAAAAAGGGAGTAGACCAGGCTTCCCGGGTCCCCATTGGACTCTATGCGAGTAGACCTGGGCTCCGTTCTGAACTTTTTTCTTAAAAAAGGGAGTAGACCAGGCCTCCGATCTGAACTTCTTTTAAAAAAAAAAAAAAAAAGTTTAGTTCAGGACTCCTGGTTCCCTTTGAAATCTATTGGAGTAGACCTGGCCTCCGATCTCAACTTCTTTAAAAAAAAAACAAAAAAACAACCGGGAGTAGACCAGGCCTCCCGGGTCCCCATTGGACTCTATGAGAGTAGACCTGGGCTCCGTTCTGAACTTTTAAAAAAAACCGGGAGTAGTACAGGCCCCCCGGGTCCCTATTGAAATCTATAAAAGTAGACCTGGACTCCGTTCAGCACTTGGAAAAGAAAAAAAAACGGGAGTTGATCTGGCCTCCATTTTACCTGCTAAAATACAAGAGTCGATGTGGCCTCCATTTTACCTATAAAAAAACGCAGTAGACCAGGCCTCCCGGGTCCCCATTGGACTCTATGGCAGTAGATCTGGGCTCCGATCTTAACTTCTTAAAAAAAAAAAAAACGGGAGTAGACCAGGCCTCCCGGGTCCCCATAGGACTCTATGGCAGTAGATCTGGGCTCCGATCTCAACTTCTTAAAAAAACAAACAACGGGAGTAGACCAGGACTCCCGGGTTCCCATTGATATCAATAGGAATAGATCTGGGATCCGATCTCAACTTCTTTTAAAAAAAACAAAAAAACAACCGGGAGTAGACCAGGCCTCCCGGGTCCCCATTGGACTCTATGAGAGTAGACCTGGGCTCCATTCTGAACATTTAAAAAAAAACGGGAGTAGACCAGGCCCCCCGGGTCCCTATTGAAATCTATAGGAGTAGACCTGGACTCCGTTCAGCACTTGGAAAAGAAAAAAAAAACGGGAGTTGATCTGGCCTCCATTTTACCTGCTAAAATACAAGAGTCGATCTGGCCTCCATTTTACCTATAAAAAAACGCAGTAGACCAGGCCTCCCGGATCCCCATTGGACTCTATGCGAGTAGAACTGTGCTCCGATCTGTGCTCCGTTCTGTGCTCCGTTCTGAACTTTAAAAAAAAACCGGGAGTAGACCAGGCCTCCCGGGTCCCCATAGGACTCTATGAGAGTAGACCTGGGCTCCGATCTCAACTTCTTTTTTAAAAAAAAAACGGGAGTAGACAAGGCCTCCGGGGTCCGCATTGGTCTCTATAGCAGTAGACCTGGGCTCCGTTCTGAACTTTTTTCTTTAAAAAGGGAGTAGACCAGGTCTCCCGGGTCCCCATTGGACTCTATGCGAGTAGACCTGTGCTCCGATCTGAACTTCTTTAAAAAAAAAAACAACGGGTTAGTTCAGGCCTCCTCGTTCCCTTTGAAATCTACAGGAGTAGACCTGGCCTCCGATCTCAACTTCTTTAAAAAAAAACAAAAAAACAACCAGGAGTAGACCAGGCCTCCCGGGTCCCCATTGGACTCTATGAGGGTAGACCTGGGCTCTGTTCTGAACTTGGAAAAGAAAAAAAAAAAGGGAGTTGATCTGGCCTCCATTTTACCTGCTAAAATACAAGAGTCGATCTGACCTCCATTTTACCTATAAAAAAACGCAGTAGACCAGGCCTCCCGAGTCCCCATTGGACTCTATGGCAGTAGATCTGGGCTCCGATCTCAACTTCTTAAAAAAAACAAACAACGGGAGTAGACCAGGCCTCCCGGGTCCCCATAGGACTCTATGAGAGTAGACCTGGGCTCCGATCTCAACTTCTTTAAAAAAAAAAAAAACGGGATTAGTTCAGGCCTCCTGGTTCCCTTTGAAATCTATAGGAGTAGACCTGGCCTCCGATATCAACTTCTTTAAAAAACAAAAAAACAACCGGGAGTAGACCAGGCCTCCCGGGTCCCCATTGGACTCTATGAGAGTAGACCTGGGCTCCGTTCTGAACTTTTAAAAAAAAACGGGAGTAGACCAGGCCCCCCGGGTCCCTATTGAAATCTACAGGAGTAGACCTGGACTCCGTTCATCACTTGGAAAAGAAAAAAAAAACGGGAGTTGATCTGGCCTCCATTTTACCTGCTAAAATACAAGAGTCGATCTGGCCTCCATTTTACCTATAAAAAAACGCAGTAGACCAGGCCTTCCGGGTCCCCATTGGACTCTATGGCAGTAGATCTGGGCTCCGATCTCAACTTCTTAAAAAAAAAAAAAACGGGAGTAGACCAGGCCTCTTGGGTCCGCATAGGACTCTATGGCAGTAGACCTGGGCTCCGATCTCAACTTCTTAAAAAAAACTAACAACGGGAGCAGACCAGGACTCCCGGGTTCCCTTTGATATCAATAGGAATACATCTGGGCTCCGATCTGAACTTTTTTTAAAAAAAAGAGAGTAGACCAGGTTTCCCGGGTCCCCATTAAAATCTATAAGAGTAGACCTAGGCTCCGATCTCAACTTCTTTTTTAAAAAAAAATGGGAGTAGACCAGGCCCCCCGGGTCCCTATTGAAATCTATAGGATTAGACCTGGACTCCGTTCAGCACTTGGAAAAGAAAAAAAAAACGGGAGTCGATCTGGCCTGCATTTCACCTGCTAAAATACAAGAGTCGATCTGGCCTCCATTTTACCTATAAAAAAAGGCAGTAGACCAGGCCTCCCGGGTCCCCATTGGACTCTATGGCAGTAGATCTGGGCTCCGATCTCAACTTCTTAAAAAAAAAAAAAAACGGGAGTAGACCAAGCCTCCCGGGTCCCCATTGGACTCTATGGCAGTAGACCTGGGCTCCGATCTAAACTTCTTAAAAAAACAAAACAACAGGAGTAGACCAGGACTCCCGGGTTCCCTTTGATATCAATAGGAATAGATCTGGGCTCCGATCTGAACTTTTTTTTAAAAAAAGAGAGTAGACCAGGACTCACGGGTACCCATTAAAATCGATAAGAGTAGACCTGGGCTCCGATCTCAACTTCTTTTTTTAAAAAAAATGGGAGTAGACAAGGCCTCCCGGGTCCCCATAGGACTCTATGAGAGTAGACCTGGGCTCCGATCTCAACTTCTTTTTTTAAAAAAAACGGGAGTAGACAAGGCCTCCGGGTTCCGCAATGGTCTGTATAGGAGTAGACTTGGGCTCCGTTCTGAACTCCTTTTTTAAAAAAGGGAGTAGACCAGGCCTCCCGGGTCCCCATAGGACTCTATGGCAGAAGACCTGGGCTCCGATCTCAACTTCTTAAAAAAAAAACAAAAAAACAACCAGGAGTAGACCAGGCCTCCCGGGTCCCCATTGGACTCTATGAGGGTAGACCTGGGCTCTGTTCTGAACTTGGAAAAGAAAAAAAAAACGGGAGTTGATCTGGCCTCCATTTTACCTGCTAAAATACAAGAGTCGATCTGACCTCCATTTTACCTATAAAAAAACGCAGTAGACCAGGCCTCCCGAGTCCCCATTGGACTCTATGGCAGTAGATCTGGGCTCCGATCTCAACTTCTTAAAAAAAACAAACAACGGGAGTAGACCAGGCCTCCCGGGTCCCCATAGGACTCTATGAGAGTAGACCTGGGCTCCGATCTCAACTTCTTTAAAAAAAAAAAAAACGGGATTAGTTCAGGCCTCCTGGTTCCCTTTGAAATCTATAGGAGTAGACCTGGCCTCCGATATCAACTTCTTTAAAAAACAAAAAAACAACCGGGAGTAGACCAGGCCTCCCGGGTCCCCATTGGACTCTATGAGAGTAGACCTGGGCTCCGTTCTGAACTTTTAAAAAAAACCGGGAGTAGACCAGGCCCCCCGGGTCCCTATTGAAATCTACAGGAGTAGACCTGGACTCCGTTCATCACTTGGAAAAGAAAAAAAAAACGGGAGTTGATCTGGCCTCCATTTTACCTGCTAAAATACAAGAGTCGATCTGGCCTCCATTTTACCTATAAAAAAACGCAGTAGACCAGGCCTCCCGGGTCCCCATTGGACTCTATGGCAGTAGATCTGGGCTCCGATCTCAACTTCTTAAAAAAAAAAAAAACGGGAGTAGACCAGGCCTCTTGGGTCCTCATAGGACTCTATGGCAGTAGACCTGGGCTCCGATCTCAACTTCTTAAAAAAAACTAACAACGGGAGCAGACCAGGACTCCCGGGTTCCCTTTGATATCAATAGGAATACATCTGGGCTCCGATCTGAACTTTTTTTTAAAAAAAGAGAGTAGACCAGGTTTCCCGGGTCCCCATTAAAATCTATAAGAGTAGACCTAGGCTCCGATCTCAACTTCTTTTTTTAAAAAAAATGGGAGTAGACCAGGCCCCCCGGGTCCCTATTGAAATCTATAGGATTAGACCTGGACTCCGTTCAGCACTTGGAAAAGAAAAAAAAAACGGGAGTCGATCTGGCCTCCATTTTACCTGCTAAAATACAAGAGTCGATCTGGCCTCCATTTTACCTATAAAAAAACGCAGTAGACCAGGCCTCCCGGGTCCCCATTGGACTCTATGGCAGTAGATCTGGGCTCCGATCTCAACTTCTTAAAAAAAAAACAACGGGAGTAGACCAGGCCTCCCGGGTCCCCATTGGACTCTATGGCAGTAGACCTGGGCTCCGATCTAAACTTCTTAAAAAAACAAAACAACAGGTGTAGACCAGGACTCCCGGGTTCCCTTTGATATCAATAGGAATAGATCTGGGCTCCGATCTGAACTTTTTTTAAAAAAAAGAGAGTAGACCAGGACTCACGGGTACCCATTAAAATCGATAAGAGTAGACCTGGGCTCCGATCTCAACTTCTTTTTTAAAATAAATGGGAGTAGACAAGGCCTCCCGGGTCCCCATAGGACTCTATGAGAGTAGACCTGGGCTCCGATCTCAACTTCTTTTTTTAAAAAAAACGGGAGCAGACAAGGTCTCCGGGTTCCGCAATGGTCTGTATAGGAGTAGACTTGGGCTCCGTTCTGAACTCCTTTTTTAAAAAAGGGAGTAGACCAGGCCTCCCGGGTCCCCATAGGACTCTATGGCAGAAGACCTGGGCTCCGATCTCAACTTCTTAAAAAAAAAAAAAAAAAACAACCAGGAGTAGACCAGGCCTCCCGGGTCCCCATTGGACTCTATGAGGGTAGACCTGGGCTCTGTTCTGAACTTGGAAAAGAAAAAAAAAACGGGAGTTGATCTGGCCTCCATTTTACCTGCTAAAATACAAGAGTCGATCTGACCTCCATTTTACCTATAAAAAAACGCAGTAGACCAGGCCTCCCGAGTCCCCATTGGACTCTATGGCAGTAGATCTGGGCTCCGATCTCAACTTCTTAAAAAAAACAAACAACGGGAGTAGACCAGGCCTCCCGGGTCCCCATAGGACTCTATGAGAGTAGACCTGGGCTCCGATCTCAACTTCTTTAAAAAAAAAAAAAAACGGGATTAGTTCAGGCCTCCTGGTTCCCTTTGAAATCTATAGGAGTAGACCTGGCCTCCGATATCAACTTCTTTAAAAAACAAAAAAACAACCGGGAGTAGACCAGGCCTCCCGGGTCCCCATTGGACTCTATGAGAGTAGACCTGGGCTCCGTTCTGAACTTTTAAAAAAAAACGGGAGTAGACCAGGCCCCCCGGGTCCCTATTGAAATCTACAGGAGTAGACCTGGACTCCGTTCATCACTTGGAAAAGAAAAAAAAAACGGGAGTTGATCTGGCCTCCATTTTACCTGCTAAAATACAAGAGTCGATCTGGCCTCCATTTTACCTATAAAAAAACGCAGTAGACCAGGCCTCCCGGGTCCCCATTGGACTCTATGGCAGTAGATCTGGGCTCCGATCTCAACTTCTTAAAAAAAAAAAAAACCGGAGTAGACCAGGCTTCTTGGGTCCTCATAGGACTCTATGGCAGTAGACCTGGGCTCCGATCTCAACTTCTTAAAAAAAACCAACAACGGGAGCAGACCAGGACTCCCGGGTTCCCTTTGATATCAATAGGAATACATCTGGGCTCCGATCTGAACTTTTTTTTAAAAAAAGAGAGTAGACCAGGTTTCCCGGGTCCCCATTAAAATCCATAAGAGTAGACCTAGGCTCCGATCTCAACTTCTTTTTTTTAAAAAAATGGGAGTAGACCAGGCCCCCCGGGTCCCTATTGAAATCTATAGGATTAGACCTGGACTCCGTTCAGCACTTGGAAAAGAAAAAAAAAATGGGAGTCGATCTGGCCTCCATTTTACCTGCTAAAATACAAGAGTCGATCTGGCCTCCATTTTACCTATAAAAAAACGCAGTAGACCAGGCCTCCCGGGTCCCCATTGGACTCTATGGCAGTAGATCTGGGCTCCGATCTGAAATCCTTTAAAAAAAAAAAAAAACGGGATTAGTTCAGGCCTCCTGGTTCCCTTTGAAATCTATTGGAGTAGACCTGGCCTCCGATCTCAACTTCTTTAAAAAAAACAAAAAAACAACCGGGAGTAGACCAGGCCTCCCGGGTCCCCATTGGACTCTATGAGAGTAGACCTGGGCTCCGTTCAGCACTTGGAAAAGAAAAAAAAATCGGGAGTTGATCTGGCCTACATTTTACCTGCTAAAATACAAGAGTCGATCTGGCCTCCATTTTACCTATAAAAAAACGCAGTAGACCAGGCCTCCCGGGTCCCCATTGGACTCTATGGCAGTAGATCTGGGCTCCGATCTCAACTTCTTTTTTTAAAAAATACGGGAGTAGACAAGCCTCCGGGGTCCACATAGGTCTGTATCGGAGTAGACCTGGGCTCCGTTCAGAACTTTTTTCTTAAAAAAGGGAGTAGACCAGGCCTCCCAGATCCCCATTGGACTCTATGCGAGTAGACCTGTGCTCCGATCTGAACTTCATTAAAAAAAAAAAAAAACGGGATTAGTTCAGGTCTCCTGGTTCCCTTTGAAATCTATAGGAGTAGACCTGGCCTCCGATCTCAACTTCTTTAAAAAAAAAAAAAAACAACAACCGGGAGTAGACCAGGCCTCCCGGGTCCCCATTGGACTCTATGAGAGTAGACCTGGGCTCCGTTCTGAACTTTTAAAAAAAACCGGGAGTAGACCAGGCCCCCGGGGTCCCTATTGAAATCTATAGGAGTAGACCTGGATTCCGTTCAGCACTTGGAAAAGAAAAAAAAACGTTAGTTGATCTGGCCTCCATTTTACCTGCTAAAATACAAGAGTCGATCTGGCCTCCATTTTACCTATAAAAGAACGCAGTAGACCAGGACTCCCGGGTTCCCTTTGATATCAATAGGAATAGATCTGGGCTCCGATCTGAACTTTTTTTAAAAAAAAGAGAGTAGACCAGGACTCACGGGTACCCATTAAAATCTATAAGAGTAGACCTGGGCTCCGATCTCAACTTCTTTTTTTAAAAAAAACGGGAGTAGACCAGGCCCCCCAGGTCCCTATTTAAATCTATAGGAGTAGACCTGGACTCCGTTCAGCACTTGGAAAAGAAAAAAAAACGGGAGTTGATCTGGCCTCCATTTTACCTGCTAAAATACAAGAGTCGATCTGGCCTCCATTTTACCTATAAAAAAACGCAGTAGACCAGGCCTCCCGGGTCCCCATTGGACTCTATGGCAGTAGATCTGGGCTCCGATCTGAACTTATTTTTAAAAAATGAGAGTAGACAAAAACTCCCGGGTCCCCATTAAATTCTATAAGAGTAGACCTGGGCTCCGATCTCAACTTTAAAAAAAAAAAAACGGGAGTAGACCAGACCTCCCGGGTGCCCATAGGACTCTATGGCAGTAGATCTGGGCTCCGATCTCAACTTCTTAAAAAAAAAAACAACGGGAGTAGACCAGGCCTCCCGGGTCCCCATTGGACTCTATGGCAGTAGATCTGGGCTCCGATCTCAACTTCTTAAAAAAAAAAACAACGGGAGTAGACCAGGCCTCCCGGGTCCCCATAGGACTCTATGGCAGAAGACCTGGGCTCCGATCTCAACTTCTTAAAAAAAAAAAACAACGGGAGTAGACCAGGACTCCCGGGTTCCCATTGATATCAATAGGAATAGATCTGGGCTCCGATCTGAACTTTTTTTAAAAAAAAGAGAGTAGACCAGGACTCCCGGGTCCCCATTAAAATCTATAAGAGTAGACCTGGGCTCCTATCTCAACTTTATAAAAAAAAAAAGGGAGTATACAAGGTCTCCGGGGTCCGCATTGGTCTGTATAGGAGTAGACCTGGGCTCCGTTCTGAACTTTTTTCTTAAAAAAGGGAGTAGACCAGGCTTCCCGGGTCCCCATTGGACTCTATGCGAGTAGACCTGTGCTCCGATCTGAAATTCTTTAAAAAAAAAAAAAAACGGGATTAGTTCAGGCCTCCTGGTTCCCTTTGAAATCTATTGGAGTAGACCTGGCCTCCGATCTCAACTTCTTTAAAAAAACAAAAAAACAACCGGGAGTTGACCAGGCCTCCCGGGTCCCCATTGATATCAATAGGAATAGATCTGGGCTCCGATCTGAAATTTTTTTAAAAAAAGAGTGTAGACCAGGACTCCCGGGTCCCCATTAAAATCTATAAGAGTAGACCTGGGCTCCGATCTCAACTTTTTTTAAAAAAAAAACGTGAGTAGACCAGGCCTCCCGGGATCCCATAGGACTCTATGAGAGTAGACCTGGGCTCCGATCTCAACTTCTTTTTTTTAAAAAAACGGGAGTACACAAGGCCTCCGGGGTCTGCATTGGTCTGTATAGGAGTAGAGCTGGGCTCCGTTCTGAACTTTTTTCTTAAAAAAGAGAGTAGACCAGGCCTCCGATCTGAACTTCTTTTTAAAAAAAAAAAACAAGATTAGTTCAGGACTCCTGGTTCCCTTTGAAATCTATTGGAGTAGACCTGGCCTCCGATCTCAACTTCTTTAAAAAAAAACAAAAAAACCACCGGGAGTAGACCAGGCCTCCCGGGTCCCCATTGGACTCTATGAGAGTAGACCTGGGCTCCGTTCTGAACTTTTAAAAAAAACCGGGAGTAGACCAGGCCCCTCGGGTCCCTATTGAAATCTATAGGAGTAGACCTGGACTCCGTTCAGCACTTGGAAAAGAAAAAAAAACGGGAGTTGATCTGCCCTCCATTTTACCTGCTAAAATACAAGAGTCGATGTGGCCTCCATTTTACCTATAAAAAAACGCAGTAGACCAGGCCTCCCAGGTCCCCATTGGACTCTATGGCAGTAGATCTGGGCTCCGATCTTAACTTCTTAAAAAAAAAAAAAACGGGAGTAGACCAGGCCTCCCGGGTCCCCATAGGACTCTATGGCAGTAGATCTGGGCTCCGATCTCAACTTCTTAAAAAAAAAAACAACGGGAGTAGACCAGGACTCCCGGGTTCCCATTGATATCAATAGGAATAGATCTGGGTTCCGATCTCAACTTCTTTAAAAAAAAACAAAAAAACAACCGGGAGTAGACCAGGCCTCCCGGGTCCCCATTGGACTCTATGAGAGTAGACCTGGGCTCCATTCTGAACTTTTAAAAAAAACCGGGAGTAGACCAGGCCCCCCAGGTGTCAGAATCTGTCAATTCAGTCAATGTAATCTTGCATGCATACTATGTAACCTCATAACCATTATGTATTGGACCTGTATTAATCCTGTTTTGGTCGGGAGGGTGACAACCCTTAAGGGTGAGAACAAGGAGGCCTCTCATCCCTGCCTCCGCATTCCAGCTGCCCCGGCAGTAACTTCAAGGGGAGGACGGCTCTCATCTCTTATCTATGCTAAAGAACCTTGGAGCCATGAATTGTTATGTGAACTGAGGGGTCTGGTTTGAGAGGGGAAATTTACTGCTTAACACCTCACTTTTTTCCTGTGTGAACCAAACGGTCAAGACACCTTTTAGCCCGCCAATTTTCCCTTCAGGGGATTGGCTACCTATGGGTAATTCAAACTCCTTGGAATGGTATAATAGACCCGCTTGTATTATTTGTCTCATCTCTGACAATAACCCGAGATGCTGTACTAATGTAGGAATAGGTAATAAAGAACTGTGGTTAACCAACCGAGATCTGATCCTTGACTACTTTGAGCAGGACTCTCACAGATTGTCAGAGATCTGTGATTGGGACTCAACCGTTCCTGACCATGTCAGAAGACGACCTTGTCCCCCTCAAACCTACTACTCCAGAGGAGGTTCCCGCTACCTCGGCGGATCCGGGGAACGGGAGTGGTGGCGGCGGAGGAGGTCCCGAGGTGCCGGTGACCACGAGCCAGGGGGCTTACTACATTCCGCGCCGCCCGATTACCCATCAGAACGTGACCCCCCAGTACGCATGGAGCCACTTCGGAGGCCGACCCGTGAGTTCGTGGGTGCACGACAGGAAAGGGGTGAGAGTTTCGCTCACCGGAGACCAGCCCGATCGAGGGAGACCGAGCTACCTCGGAGACGACCGCGAGCCGATCTACCGTGGAGGGCCGCGTCGCCCGCCTCCCGAAGAGGAGGGACTGGATCTGTATGGGCCCGATCCGTATCGCGAGGAGCAGACGGTCCCGCTGGATCAGATGATGGGAGACCTACGGCTTCAGCTCACCGCCGAGCTCCGCGAGTTGGCCCTCGATCTCCAGCACCAATTTTGCGACGCTATGGTGGCGATGCAAGGCGCCCTCCTCGGTCAAGGAGTCGGAGCCCCACCACAGCCGCAGGTACCCGGAGGGGTTCCGGCTCAGCCGCAGGCGCCCGCTCTACCGGCGCAACCAGCCCCGCCGGTCGTCCCAGCTCCAGTTCCGGGGCCCGTTCCCGTGCCGGCCCCAGTCCCGGCCGCGCCGGCCGCTCGCCCACCCCCTTCCGACCCTTTGACGACTACTTTCGATGGGGACCCCGAGAAGCTGCGTTTCTTCACGCTGGAGATCGGGAGATTCCTGGACAGTTGGGGTCACCTCTACCCTACCGAGAAAGATCGCATCGGCTACATCGGGTCCAAGCTGAAAGACACCGCCAGCGATTGGTATGTGAGCCTGCACGACAACCCTGGCCCTGAGTTGCGCTCCCTGAACAATTTTATGTGGGCCCTCCGGCATCAGTTCGAGGACCCCCTGGGTGAGGAAAAAGCCAGAAATCAACTGAGGAAGCTATTTCAGGGGAGGTCGTCAGTGAGGGAATACACTGACAAGTTCCGGCGCATCGCTGCCAAGATCCATGGGTGGCCAGAGGAACTCTTCATGGAAAAGTATTGGGAGGGCCTGAACCCGGAAATCTACGAGACAGTGCTGTTAGGGGGTCGCCCGGGCACACTGAACACCTGGATGAGAGCTGCCACCGACATGGAGGAACGCTTCGCCCTGATTAAGATGGGAGCGTCCGCGACGGCAGCCAGCAAAGCAGGTCCCCGAGCGAAGCCCCGATCCAATGTGCAAGACGTACGGGATGCGAGGTTTCGACAGGGGTTGTGTATGAAGTGTGGGGAGAGTGGCCACTTCGCCTCCGCTTGTCCCAGAGGAGGGGGGAAGGGCCCGAAGACCTCAACTCCCGGAGCGGGGAGCACCCCCACCCGAGGGAAAACTCCAATGAAGCCCCGGGCTTTACAGCTGGAAGGGGTGGCGAGCGACCAGGGAGAGCTGGAGCTGATGGAAGCACAGATGTCGGGAAACTCCAACGGCCTGCAGTGAGCGGCGCAGAGCTGCAGGTCCCCCGCCAAGAAGCGCCATCTCCGGTGAGCATCCCTGGCCCCCTGTTATATATGGTAGTGACGGTGGTGACCCCTGGATCAGGGACCCACATGAGGGTTCGCGCTCTAATTGACTCTGGGTGCGCACGAGACCTAATCAGCCCCCTGGTAGTGGAGGGGTTGGGACCCAAAGTCACCCCGTTAGCAGAACCCCTGAAGTTTACCCAGATGGATGGGTCGGAAATGAAGGAGGAGTGCATAGCAGAGACTAAGAGCTTGATTTTGGGAACAGGGGAGCATTGGGAGAAGCGAGCTTTTGTCATCACCCCGAACGCCCAGTTCCCTATGGTGTTGGGCAGCCCTTGGCTCGGGGCGCACGACCCTTACATAAAATGGAGCGAGGGGAAGATTTCGTGGGTAGACGAACGCTGCCAGAGCCACCGGTGGGATCCCGGATGGGGCCCTGGACCCCCGAGCCCGCCTCCCCCCGCGCCCGCACTCGCCCTCGCCCCTGCCATGGTGCCTAAAGAGTATAGAGACTTGCTAGAAGTGTTCAGTGAGACCGAGGCGGACGAGCTGCCCCCCCATCGACTGTCGGACTGTGCCATAGAGCTCCTCCCAGGAGAGAAACTCCCGAAGGGTAAATTATATTCCATGAGCCCGGCGGAAAGGGAAGAACTGCGGAAGTTCTTGGACAAAAACCTGGCAAGGGGGTTTATCCGCCCCGCCAAGTCCCCCTTTGCGGCACCCGTGCTGTTCCGAAAGAAAAAGGATGGAGGCTTACGACTGTGCACTGACTACAGGGGGCTAAATGCAGTCTCCACCTCTAATGCCTACCCCCTCCCGTTAATAAAGGACCTCTTGGCGGAGGCGGCCAAGGGGAAGATTTTTACAAAGTTGGATCTACGAGATGCCTATTTCAGGGTGCGCATAAGGGAAGGGGATGAATCTAAGACTGCCTTTAACACCCCCTTGGGGCAATTTGAATACCTAGTGATGCCGTTCGGCTTAAGTGGCGCGCCCGGAGTTTTTATGAGTTTAATCAATGAAGTGTTGCACAAGCACCTTTTTAAGGGCATGTTATGTTACATAGATGATATCTTGATCTATTCTACTGATAAGAATGAGCATGTGACTTTGGTCAGGGACGTTCTGTCAACTTTACTGAAAAACCAGCTTTTTGTGAAACTGTCTAAGTGCGAGTTTCACTGTGAGTCCGTGGACTTCCTAGGCTACCGCATTTCTCAGAAGGGGTTGGAAATGGACCCGGGGAAAGTGGAGGCGGTGGTGCAATGGGAGGCTCCGCGAACGAGAAAGCAGTTGCAGAGCCTCTTAGGATTTTGTAACTTTTACCGGACCTTCATCAAGGACTTTGCTAAAGTCACCCTTCCCTTAACGGACTTGTTGAAAACCAAGGGGAGGGGGCCCGAGGCAGGAAAGCCAGGAGAGAAACTGGCGTGGAATGGGGAGTGCCAGAAGGCGTTTGAGGCTTTAAAGACTCTTTTTACCTCGGAGCCCATTCTGGCCCACCCGGATGAGACCAAAGACTTCATAATCCATGTCGATGCCTCGGATGTAGCCATGGGGGGGGCCATTTTACAAAGTGACTCGGAGGGGAAACTGCACCCCTTGGCTTACATTTCAAAAAAGTTTAACGAAACAGAAAGGAACTGGTCGGTGTGGGACAAGGAAGCCGCGGCCATTAGGTTAGCGCTTACTACGTGGCGCCACTGGTTGGAAGGAGCGCAAACTCCGTTCGAAATATGGACTGATCATAAGAACCTAGAGGCTTTGCGCACGCAGCGGTCCCTCAACGCCAAGCAGCTGCGCTGGGCTGACTTCTTTTCCAAATTTAACTTTGTGTTAAAACATTTTCCTGGGAAGGCTAACTCCCTGGCAGACGCATTGTCCAGATTGCCCCAACATGAGAGTGTGAAAGAAGAGGTGTTCGATTCCATGTTCTCCCCCCAGCAGTTGGGAGGGGTGGTTGTCACCCGTAGCAGAACAAAGAAAGCCGAGCTAACCATAGGGAACTGCCAGTGGGGGGGGGAGTATGCTCCCGAAGAAATAGAGGAATTGGAAACTGTGGGAGAGTGTTCCAAAAGAGAGGACCATTGCTGGCTACATGGGGACAAACTAGTGGTGCCTAAGACCAAACGCAAGGAAATCTTGCTAAATTGTCACTCCTCAAAGCTAGCCGGGCACTTCGGTTTCCTAAAGACACTTAATTTGATCCAGCGTCAATTCTGGTGGCCGCGCATGCGCCGAGATGTCTCAGACTTCGTCTCGGCCTGCCAAACCTGTTTAATGTGTAAAAAACGGGGGGGGAAAGTCCCAGAATTGTTGCACCCCCTTCCCACTGCTTCAAGACCCTGGGAAGACATAGCCATGGATTTTATCACCAATTTGCCCCCCTCCAAGGGGAAAACTGTGATTTGGGTAGTGGTTGACACTTTTTCTAAACAAGCCCATTTCACCCCCTTCAAGCAATTGCCCACAGCCAAAGGGATGGCTAAAGCTTTCTTCAACCACGTGATAAAATTACATGCTTTTCCGAAGAGGGTGGTATCTGACCGCGGAAGTCAGTTCGTTGCCACCTTCTGGCGGGAGCTTTTGAAATTGATGGACATAGAACCTGCCTTAAGCTCGGGTTACCATCCAGAAACCGACGGCCAATCCGAGCGAACTAATCAAATTCTCGAGCAATTCCTAAGATGTTACACAAATTACCACCAGGATAATTGGGTGGAATTACTGCCCTTTGCAGAATATAGCTATAATAATGCAGTGCATTCCTCCACTGGGGTTTCACCTTTCATGGCAGTGGGAGGCTTTGAAGGTAAACCACTTCCTACCCTTAAGGAGGACCCCCAGACCCCCCCCTCGGATTTTAAGAGTTGGTGGTCCGGCCTCCAGGACTCCTGGCCATTAATTGGGAAGGCCCTGGACCATGCCAAAGAGGACTACAAGAAATATGCTGATCGAGGGCGAGCACCGGGATGGGATCTTCAACCCGGGGACTCCGTTTATCTCTCTACTAAGAATATCCATGGGCTGCAGCCCAGCAGAAAATTGGGATGGAAATATGTTGGACCTTATAAAGTGCTACGTAAAATCTCTGATGTATCCTTTGAACTGGAACTGCCTAAATCACTGAGTTCTGTGCACCCTGTGTTTCATTTCAGCCTGCTGAAGAAAGATCCTGGGCCGAATGCATGGCATCCAGTTCCTCCGGCTCCTCCTCCACTGATGAAGGAGGGGAGTCCACACTACGAGATAACTGAAATCCTTGACTCCAAGATGAAAAGAGGCCACTTATATTACTTAGTTAGATGGTTGGATTTCGGCCCGGAGCACAATGAATGGATTCGTTCTGAACATGTTCATGCCCCCAAGTTGACTAAACTGTTTCATAAAATGTTCCCTGAAAAAGCTAGGTGAAGAGAATTATGGGGAGGGCAGGGTGTCAGAATCTGTCAATTCAGTCAATGTAATCTTGCATGCATACTATGTAACCTCATAACCATTATGTATTGGACCTGTATTAATCCTGTTTTGGTCGGGAGGGTGACAACCCTTAAGGGTGAGAACAAGGAGGCCTCTCATCCCTGCCTCCGCATTCCAGCTGCCCCGGCAGTAACTTCAAGGGGAGGACGGCTCTCATCTCTTATCTATGCTAAAGAACCTTGGAGCCATGAATTGTTATGTGAACTGAGGGGTCTGGTTTGAGAGGGGAAATTTACTGCTTAACACCTCACTTTTTTCCTGTGTGAACCAAACGGTCAAGACACCTTTTAGCCCGCCAATTTTCCCTTCAGGGGATTGGCTACCTATGGGTAATTCAAACTCCTTGGAATGGTATAATAGACCCGCTTGTATTATTTGTCTCATCTCTGACAATAACCCGAGATGCTGTACTAATGTAGGAATAGGTAATAAAGAACTGTGGTTAACCAACCGAGATCTGATCCTTGACTACTTTGAGCAGGACTCTCACACCAGGTCCCTATTGAAATCTATAGGAGTAGACCTGGATTCCGTTCAGCACTTGGAAAGGAAAAAAAAACGGGAGTTCATCTGGCCTGCCTTTTTCCTGCTAAAATACAAGAGTCGATCTGGCCTCCATTTTACCCATAAAAAAACGCAGTAGACCAGGCCTCCCGGGTCCCCATTGGACTCTACGGCAGTAGATCTGGGCTCCGATCTCAACTTCTTAAAAAAAAAAACAACGAGACTAGACCAGGCCTCCCGGGTCCCCATAGGACTCTATGAGAGTAGACCTGGGCATCGATCTCAACTACTTTTTTTTTTAAAAAAGGGAGTAGACAAGGCCTCCGGGTCCGCAATGGTCTGTATAGGAGTAGACTTGGGCTCCGTTCTGAACTCCTTTTTTTAAAAAGGGAGTAGACCAGGCCTCCCGGGTCCCCATAGGACTCTATGGCAGAAGACCTGGGCTCCAATCTCAACTTCTTAAAAAAAAAAAAAAACGGGAGTAGACCAGGACTCCCGGGTTCCCATTGATATCAATAGGAATAGATCAGGGCTCCGATCTGAACTTTTTTTTAAAAAAAGAGAGTAGACCAGGACTCCCGGGTCCCCATTCAAATCTATAAGAGTAGACCTGGGCTCCGATCTCAACTTTTTTTAAAAAAAACGGGAGTAGACCAGGCCTCCCGGGTCCCCATAGGACTCTATGCGAGTAGACCTGTGCTCCGATCTGAACTTCTTTAAAAAAAAAAAAACGGGTTTGTTCAGACCTCCTCGTTCCCTTTGATATCTACAAAAGTAGACCTGGCCTCCGATCTCAACTTCTTTAAAAAAAAACAAAAAAACAACCAGGAGTAGACCAGGCCTCCCTGGTCCCCATTGGACTCTATGAGAGTAGACCTGGGCTCCGTTCTGAACTTGGAAAAGAAAAAAAAAACGGGAGTTGATCTGGCCACAATTTTACCTGCTAAAATACAAGAGTCGATCTGGCCTCCATTTTACCTATAACAAAACGCAGTAGACCAGGCCTCCCGGGTCCCCATTGGACTCTATGGCAGTAGATCTGGGCTCCGATCTCAACTTCTTAAAAAAAAAAACAACGGGAGTAGACCAGGCCTCCCGGGTCCCCATAGGACTCTATGAGAGTAGACCTGGGCTCCGATCTCAACTTCTTTAAAAAAAAACAAACGGGATTAGTTCAGGCCTCCTGGTTCCCTTTGAAATCTATAGGAGTAGACCTGGCCTCCAAGATCAACTTCTTTAAAAAACAAAAAACAACCAGGAGTAGACCAGGCCTCCCGGGTCCCTATTGGACTCTATGAGAGTAGACCTGGGCTCCGTTCTGAACTTTTAAAAAAAAACGGGAGTAGACCAGGCCCCCCGGGTCCCTATTGAAATCTATAGGAGTAGACCTGGACTCCGTTCAGCACTTGGAAAAGAAAAAAAAAACGGGAGTCGATCTGGCCTCCATTTTACCTGCTAAAATACAAGAGTCGATCTGGCCTCCATTTAACCTATAAAAAAACGCAGCAGACCAGGCCTCCCGGGTCCCCATTGGACTCTATGGCAGTAGATCTGGGCTCCGATCTCAACTTCTTAAAAAAAAAAACAACGGGAGTAGACCAGGCCTCCCGGGTCCCCATTGGACTCTATGGCAGTAGACCTGGGCTCCGATCTCAACTTCTTAAAAAAACAAAACAATGGGAGTAGACCAGGACTCCCGGGTTCCCTTTGATATCAATAGGAATAGATCTGGGCTCCGATCTGAACTTTTTTTTACAAAAAGAGAGTAGACCAGGACTCACGGGTACCCATTAAAATCTATAAGAGTAGACCTGGGCTCCGATCTCAACTTTTTTTAAAAAAAAGGGAGTAGACCAGGCCCCCCAGGTCCCTATTGAAATCTATAGGAGTAGACCTGGGCTCCAATCTCAACTTCATTTTTAAAAAAAACGGGAGTAGACAAGGCCTCCGGGGTCCGCATTGGTCTGTATAGGAGTAGACCTGGGCTCCGTTCTGAACTTTTTTCTCAAAAAAGGGAGTAGACCAGGCCTCCCGGGTCCCCATTGGACTCTATGCGAGTAGACCTGTGCTCCGATCTGAACTTCTTTTTTATAAAAAAAAAACGGGATTAGTTCAGGCCTCCTGGTTCCCTTTGAAATCTATAAAAGTAGACATGGCCTCCGATCTCAACTTCTTTAAAAACCAAAAAAACAACCGGGAGTAGACCAGGCCTCCCGGGTCCCCACTGGACTCTATGAGAGTAGACCTGGGCTCCGTTCTGAACATTTTTTTAAAAAAAAATGGGATTAGTTCAGGCCTCCTGGTTCCCTTTGAAATCTATAGGAGTAGACCTGGCCTCCGATCTCAACTTCTTTAAAAAAAAACAAAAAAACAACCGGGAGTAGACCAGGCCTTTCGGGTCCCCATTGGACTCTATGAGAGTAGACCTGGGCTCCGTTCTGAACTTTTAAAAAAAACCGGGAGTAGACCAGGCCCCCCTGGGCCCTATTGAAATCTATAGGAGTAGACCTGGGCTCCGTTCAGCACTTGGAATAGAAAAAAAAAACGAGAGTTGATCTGGCCTCCATTTTACCTGCTAAAATACAAGAGTCGATCTGGCCTCCATTTTACCTATAAAAAAACGCAGTAGACCAGGCCTCCCGGGTCCCCATTGGACTCTATGGCAGTAGATCTGGGCTCCGATCTCAACTTCTTAAAAAAAAAAAAAAAGGGAGTACACCAGGCCTCCCGGGTCCCCATAGGACTCTACGAGAGTAGACCTGGGCTCCGATCTCAACTTCTTTTTTTAAAAAAAAATGGGAGTAGACAAGGTCTCCGGGGTCCGCAATGGTCTTTATGGGAGTAGACTTGGGCTCCGTTCTGAACTCCTTTTTTTAAAAAGGAAGTAGACCAGGCCTCCCGGGTCCCAATAGGACTCTATGGCAGAAGACCTGGGCTCCGATCTCAACTTCTTAAAAAAAACAACAACGGGAGTAGACCAGGACTCCCGGGTTCCCATTGATATCAATAGGAATAGATCTGGGCTCCTATCTGAACTTTTTTTAAAAAAAAGAGAGTAGACCAGGACTCCCGGGTCCCCATTAAAATCTATAAAAATAGACCTGGGCTCCGATCTCAACTTTAAAAAAAAAAAAACGGGAGTAGAGCAGTCCTCCTGGTTCCCTTTGAAATCTATAGGAGTAGACCTGGCCTCCGATCTCAACTTCTTTAAAAAAAAACAAAAAAACAACCGGGTGTAGACCAGACCTCCCGGGTCCCCATTGGACTCTTTGAGAGTACACCTGGGCTCCGTTCTGAACTTTTAAAAAAAACCGGGAGTAGTACAGGCCCCCCGGGTCCCTATTGAAATCTATAGGAGTAGACCTGGACTCCGTTCAGCACTTGGAAAAGAAAAAAAAACGGGAGTTGATCTGGTCTCCATTTTACCTGCTAAAATACAACAGTCGATGTGGCCTCCATTTTACCTATAAAAAAACGCAGTAGACCAGGCCTCCCGGGTCCCCATTGGACTCTATGGCAGTAGATCTGGGCTCCGATCTTAACTTCTTAAAAAAAAAAAAAACGGGAGTAGACCAGGCCTCCCGGGTCCCCATAGGACTCTATGGCAGTAGATCTGGTCTCCGATCTCAACTTCTTAAAAAAACAAACAACGGGAGTAGACCAGGACTCCCGGGTTCCCATTGATATCAATAGGAATAGATCTGGGATCCGATCTCAACTTCTTTTAAAAAAAACAAAAAAACAACCGGGAGTAGACCAGGCCTCCCGGGTCCCCATTGGACTCTATGAGAGTAGACCTGGGCTCCATTCTGAACTTTTAAAAAAAAACGGGAGTAGACCAGGCCCCCCGGGTCCCTATTGAAATCTATAGGAGTAGACCTGGACTCCGTTTAGCACTTGGAAAAGAAAAAAAAAACGGGAGTTGATCTGGCCTCCATTTTACCTGCTAAAATACAAGAGTCGATCTGGCCTCCATTTTACCTATAAAAAAACACAGTAGACCAGGCCTCCCGGATCCCCATTGGACTCTATGCGAGTAGAACTGTGCTCCGATCTGTGCTCCGTTCTGTGCTCCGTTCTGAACTTTAAAAAAAAACCGGGAGTAGACCAGGCCTCCCGGGTCCCCATAGGACTCTATGAGAGTAGACCTGGGCTCCGATCTCAACTTCTTTTTAAAAAAAAAAACGGGAGTAGACAAGGCCTCCGGGGTCCGCATTGGTCTCTATAGCAGTAGACCTGGGCTCCGTTCTGAACTTTTTTCTTTAAAAAGGGAGTAGACCAGGTCTCCCGGGTCCCCATTGGACTCTATGCGAGTAGACCTGTGCTCCGATCTGAACTTCTTAAAAAAAAAAACAACGGGTTAGTTCAGGCCTCCTCGTTCCCTTTGAAATCTACAGGAGTAGACCTGGCCTCCGATCTCAACTTCTTTAAAAAAAAACAAAAAAACAACCAGGAGTAGACCAGGCCTCCCGGGTCCCCATTGGCCTCTATGAGGGTAGACCTGGGCTCTATTCTGAACTTGGAAAAGAAAAAAAAAACGGGAGTTGATCTGGCCTCCATTTTACCTATAAAAAAACGCAGTAGACCAGGCCTCCCGAGTCCCCATTGGACTCTATGGCAGTAGATCTGGGCTCCAATCTCAACTTCTTAAAAAAAACAAACAACGGGAGTAGACCAGGCCTCCCGGGTCCCCATAGGACTCTATGAGAGTAGACCTGGGCTCCGATCTCAACTTCTTTAAAAAAAAAAAAAACGGGATTAGTTCAGGCCTCCTGGTTCCCTTTGAAATCTATAGGAGTAGACCTGGCCTCCGATCTCAACTTCTTTAAAAAACAAAAAAACAACCGGGAGTAGACCAGGCCTCCCGGGTCCCCATTGGACTCTATGAGAGTAGACCTGGACTCCTTTCTGAACTTTGAAAAAAATCCGGGAGTAGACCAGGCCCCCCGGGTCCCTATTGAAATCTATAGGAGTAGACCTGGACTCCGTTCAGCACTTGGAAAAGAAAAAAAAATCGGGAGTTGATCTGGCCTACATTTTACCTGCTAAAATACAAGAGTCGATCTGGCCTCCATTTTACCTATAAAAAAACGGAGTAGACCAGGCCTCCCGGGTCCCCATTGGACTCTATGGCAGTAGATCTGGGCTCCGATCTCAACTTTTTTTAAAAAAAAGAGAGTAGACCAGGTCTCCCGGGTCCCCATTAAAATCTATAAGAGTAGACCTGGGCTCCGATCTCAACTTCTTTTTTTAAAAAATACGGGAGTAGACAAGCCTCCGGGGTCCACATAGGACTGTATCGGAGTAGACCTGGGCTCCGTTCAGAACTTTTTTCTTAAAAAAGGGAGTAGACCAGGCCTCCCAGATCCCCATTGGACTCTATGCGAGTAGACCTGTGCTCCGATCTGAACTTCATTAAAAAAAAAAAAAACGGGATTAGTTCAGGTCTCCTGGTTCCCTTTGAAATCTATAGGAGTAGACCTGGCCTCCGATCTCAACTTCTTTAAAAAAAAAAAAAAAAAACAACCGGGAGTAGACCAGGCCTCCCGGGTCCCCATTGGACTCTATGAGAGTAGACCTGGGCTCCGTTCTGAACTTTTAAAAAAAACCGGGAGTAGACCAGGCCCCCGGGGTCCCTATTGAAATCTATAGGAGTAGACCTGGATTCCGTTCAGCACTTGGAAAAGAAAAAAAAACGGGAGTTGATCTGGCCTCCATTTTACCTGCTAAAATACAAGAGTCGATCTGGCCTCCATTTTACCTATAAAAGAACGCAGTAGACCAGGACTCCCGGGTTCCCATTGATATCAATAGGAATAGATCTGGGCTCCGATCTGAATTTTTTTTAAAAAAAGAGAGTAGACCAGGACTCCCGGGTAACCATTAAAATCTATAAGAGTAGACCTGGGCTCCAATCTCAACTTTTTAAAAAAAAACGGGAGTAGACAAGGCCTTCGGGGTCCGCATTGGTCTGTATAGGAGTAGACCTGGGCTCCATTCTGAACTTTTTTCTTAAAAAAGGGAGTAGACCAGGCTTCCCGGGTCCGCATTGGACTCTATGCGAGTAGACCTGTGCTCCGATCTGAAATCCTTTAAAAAAAAAAAAACAGGTTTAGTTCAGGCCTCCTGGTTCCCTTTGAAATCTATTGGAGTAGACCTGGCCTCCGATCTCAACTTCTTTAAAAAAACAAAAAAACAACCGGGAGTAGACCAGGCCTCCCGGGTCCCCATTGGACTCTATGAGAGTAGACCTGGGCTCCGTTCTGAACTTTTAAAAAAAAACGGGAGTAGACCAGGCCCCCCGGGTCCCTATTGAAATCTATAGGAGTAGACCTGGACTCCGTTCAGCACTTGGAAAAGAAAAAAAAAAACGGGAGTTGATCTGGCCTACATTTTACCTGCTAAAATACAAGAGTCGATCTGGCCTCCATTTTACCTATAAAAAAATGCAGTAGACCAGGCCTCCCGGGTCCCCATTGGACTCTATGGCAGTAGATCTGGGCTCCGATCTCAACTTCTTAAAAAAAAAAACAACGGGAGTAGACCAGGCCTCCCGGGTCCCCATAGGACTCTATGGCAGTAGATCTGGGCTCTGATTTCAACTTCTTAAAGAAAACGAACAACGGGAGCAGACCAGGACTCCCGGGTTCCCTTTGATATCAATAGGAATACATCTGGGCTCCGATCTGAACTTTTTTTTAAAAAAAGAGAGTAGACCAGGTTTCCCGGGTCCCCATTAAAATCTATAAGAGTAGACCTGGGCTCCGATCTCAACTTCTTTTTTTAAAAAAAATGGGAGTAGACCAGGACTCCCGGGTCCCCATTAAAATCTATAAGAGTAGACCTGGGCTCCAATCTCAACTTTTTAAAAAAAAACGGGAGTAGACAAGGCCTCCGGGGTCCGCATTGGTCTGTATAGGAGTAGACCTGGGCTCCATTCTGAACTTTTTTCTTAAAAAAGGGAGTAGACCAGGCTTCCCGGGTCCGCATTGGACTCTATGCGAGTAGACCTGTGCTCCGATCTGAAATCCTTTAAAAAAAAAAAAAAACAGGTTTAGTTCAGGCCTCCTGGTTCCCTTTGAAATCTATTGGAGTAGACCTGGCCTCCGATCTCAACTTCTTTAAAAAAAAAAAAAAACAACCGGGAGTAGACCAGGCCTCCCGGGTCCCCATTGGACTCTATGAGAGTAGACCTGGGCTCCTTTCTGAACTTTTAAAAAAACCCGGGAGTAGACCAGGCCCCCCGGGTCCCTATTGAAATCTATAGGAGTAGACCTGGACTCCGTTCAGCACTTGGAAAAGAAAAAAAAAAACGGGAGTTGATCTGGCCTACATTTTACCTGCTAAAATACAAGAGTCGATCTGGCCTCCATTTTACCTATAAAAAAATGCAGTAGACCAGGCCTCCCGGGTCCCCATTGGACTCTATGGCAGTAGATCTGGGCTCCGATCTCAACTTCTTAAAAAAAAAAAACAACGGGAGTAGACCAGGCCTCCCGGGTCCCCATAGGACTCTATGGCAGTAGACCTGGGCTCCGATTTCAACTTCTTAAAGAAAACGAACAACGGGAGCAGACCAGGACTCCCGGGTTCCCTTTGATATCAATAGGAATACATCTGGGCTCCGATCTGAACTTTTTTTAAAAAAAAGAGAGTAGACCAGGTTTCCCGGGTCCCCATTAAAATCTATAAGAGTAGACCTGGGCTCCGATCTCAACTTCTTTTTTTTAAAAAAATGGGAGTAGACCAGGCCCCCCGGGTCCCTATTGAAATCTATAGGAGTAGACCTGGACTCCGTTCAGCACTTGGAAAAGAAAAAAAAAAACTGGAGTCGATCTGGCCTCCATTTTACCTGCTAAAATACAAGAGTCGATCTGGCCTCCATTTTACCTATAAAAAAACGCAGTAGACCAGGCCTCCCGGGTCCCCATTCGACTCTATGGCAGTAGATCTGGGCTCCGATCTCAACTTCTTAAAAAAAAAAACAACGGGAGTAGACCAGGCCTCCCGGGTCCCCATTGGACTCTATGGCAGTAGACCTGGGCTCCGATCTCAACTTCTTAAAAAAACAAAACAACGGGAGTAGACCAGGACTCCCGGGTTCCCTTTGATATCAATAGGAATAGATCTGGGCTCCGATCTGAACTTTTTTTTAAAAAAATGGAGTAGACCAGGACTCACGGGTACACATTAAAATCTATAAGAGTAGACCTGGGCTCCGATCTCAACTTCTTTTTTTAAAAAAAATGGGAGTAGACAAGGCCTCCCGGGTCCCCATAGGAAACTATGAGAGTAGACCTGGGCTCCGATCTCAACTTCTTTTTTTAAAAAAAACGGGAGCAGACAAGGCCTCCGGGTTCCGCAATGGTCTGTATAGGAGTAGACTTGGGCTCCGTTCTGAACTCCTTTTTTTAAAAAGGGAGTAGACCAGGCCTCCCGGGTCCCCATAGGACTCTATGGCAGAAGACCTGGGCTCCGTTCAGAACTTTAAAAAAAAACCGGGAGTAGACCAGGCCCCCCGGGTCCCTATTGAAATCTATAGGAGTAGACCTGGACTCCGTTCTGAATTTGGAAAAGAAAAAAAAAACGGGAGTCGATCTGGCCTCCATTTTACCTATAAAAAAACGCCGTAGACCAGGCCTCCCGGGTCCCCATTGGACTCTATGGCAGTAGATCTGGGCTCCGATCTCAACTTCTTAAAAAAAAAAAAAAAAACGGGAGTAGACCAGGCCTCCCGGGTCCCCATAGGACTCTATGAGAGTAGACCTGGGCTCCGATCTCAACTTCTTTTTTTAAAAAAAAACGGGAGTAGACAAGGCCTCCGGGGTCCGCAATGGTCTGTATAGGAGTAGACTTGGGCTCCGTTCTGAACTCCTTTTTTTAAAAAAGGGGGTAGACCAGGCCTCCCGGGTCCCCATAGGACTCTATGGCAGAAGACCTGGGCTCCGATCTCAACTTCTTAAAAAAAAAAAACAACGGGAGTAGACCAGGACTCCCGGGTTCCCATTGATATCAAAAGGAATAGATCTGGGCTCCGATCTGAACTTTAAAAAAAAAAAAACGGGAGTAGACTAGGCCTCCCGGGTCCCCATAGGACTCTTTGAGAGTAGACCTGGGCTCCGATCTCAACTTCTTTTTAAAAAAAAAACGGGAGTAGACAAGGCCTCCGGGGTCAACATTGGTCTGTATAGGAGTAGACCTGGGCTCCGTTCTGAACTTTTTTCTTAAAAAAGGGAGTAGACCAGGCCTCCCGGGTCCCCATTGGACTCTATGCGAGTAGACCTGTGCTCCGATCTGAACTTCTTTTAAAAAAAAAAAAAAAAACGGGATTAGTTCAGGACTCCTGGTTCCCTTTGAAATCTATAGGAGTAGACCTGGCCTCCGATCTCGACTTCTTTTAAAAAATAAATAGGAGTACACCAGGCCTCCCGGGTCCCGATAGAACTCTATGAGAGTAGACCAGGACTCCCGGGTTCCCTTTGATATCAATAGGAATAGATCTGGGCTCCGATCTGAACTTTTTTTAAAAAAAAGAAAGTAGACCAGGACTCCCGGGTTCCCATTAAAATCTATAAGAGTTGACCTGGGCTCCGATCTCAATTTCTTTTTTTAAAAAAATCGGGAGTAGACCAGGCCCCCCGAGTCCCTATTGAAATCTATAGGAGTAGACCTGGACTCTGTTCCGCACTTGGAAAAGAAAAAAAAAAACGGGAGTTGATCTGGCCTCCATTTTACCTGCTAAAATACAAGAGTCGATCTGGCCTCCATTTTACCTATAAAAAAACGCAGTAGACCAGGCCTCCCGGGTCCCCATTGGACTCTATGGCAAAAGACCTGGGCTCCGATCTCAACTTCTTAAAAAAACAAAACAACGGGAGTAGACCAGGACTCCCGGGTTCCCTTTGATATCAATAGGAATAGATCTGGGCTCCGATCTGAACTTTTAAAAAAAACCGGGAGTAGACCAGGCCCCCCGGGTCCCTATTGAAATCTATAGGAGTAGACCTGGACTCCGTTCTGAACTTGGAAAAGAAAAAAAAACGGGAGTTGATCTGGCCGCCATTTTACCTGCTAAAATACAAGAGTCGATCTGGCCTCCATTTTACCTATAAAAAAACGCAGTAGACCAGGACTCCCGGGTCCCCATTGGACTCTATGGCAGTAGATCTGGGCTCCGATCTCAACTTCTTAAGAAAAAAAACAACGGGAGTAGACCAGGCCTCCCGGGTCCCCATATGACTCTATGAGAGTAGAACTGGGCTCCGATCTCAACTTCTTTTTTAAAAAAAAATGGGAGTAGACAAGGCCTCCGGGGTCCGCAATGGTCTGTATAGGAGTAGACTTGGGCTCCGTTCTGAACTCCTTTTTTAAAAAGGGGGTAGACCAGGCTTCCCGGGTCCCCATAGGACTCTATGGCAGAAGACCTGGGCTCCGATCTCAACTTCTTAAAAAAAAAAAACAACGGGAGTAGACCAGGACTCCCGGGTTCCCATTGATATCAAAAGGAATAGATCTGGGCTCCGATCTGAACTTTTTTAAAAAAAAAAACGGGAGTAGACCAGGCCTCCCGGGTCCCCATAGGTGTGAGAGTCCTGTTCAAAGTAGTCAAGGATCAGATCTCGGTTGGTTAACCACAGTTCTTTATTGCCTATTCCTACATTAGTACAGCGTCTCGGGGTATTGTCAGAGATGAGACAAATAATACAAGCGGGTCTATTATACCATTCCAAGGAGTTTGAATTACCCATAGGTAGCCAATCCCCAGGAGGGAAAATTGGCGGGCTAAAAGGTGTCTTGACCGTTTGGTTCACACAGGAAAAAAGTGAGGTGTTAAGCAGTAAATTTCCCTTCCCAAACCAGACCCCTCCGTTCACATAACAATTCATGGCTCCAAGGTTCTTTAGCATAGATAAGAGATGAGAGCCTTTCCTCCCCTTGAAGTTACTGCCGGAGCAGCTGGAATGCGGAGGCAGGGATGAGAGGCCTCGTTGTTCTCACCCTAGGGGTTGTCACCCTCCCGACCAAGAAAGAAGAAAATACAGGTCCAATACATAAAGACATAACAGAATACATAGTGTGCATGCAAGATTACATTGACAGAATTAACTGATTCTGACACCCTGCCCTCCCCATGATTCCCTTCACCTAGCTTTTTCAGGGAACATTTTATGGAACAGTTTGGTTAGCTTGGGGGCATGAACATGTTCAGAACGAATCCATTCATTGTGTTCCGGGCCAAAATCTAACCATCTAACTAAGTAATACAAATGGCCCCTCTTAGTCTTGGAATCCAGGATTTCAGTTATCTCGTAGTGTGGACTCCCCTCCTTCATCAGTGGAGGAGGAACTGGAGGAACTGGATGCCATGCATTCGGCCCAGGATCTTTCTTCAGCAAGCTGAAATGAAACACAGGATGTATAGAAATTAGTGATTTAGGCAGGTCGAGTTCAAAGGAGACATCAAGATTTTTCGTAGCACTTTAAAAGGTCCAACATATTTCCATCCTAATTTTCTGCTGGGCTGCAGCCCGTGGATATTTTTGGTAGAGAGATAAACCGAGTCCCCGGGTTGAAGGTCCCATCCCGGTGCTCGGCCACGATCAGCATATTTTTTATAGTCCTCCTTGGCATGGTCCAAAGCTTTACCAATCAACGGCCAGGAGTCCTGAAGACTGGACCACCAGTTTTTAAAGTCTGAAGGGGGAGCCTGGGGGTCTTCCTTGAGGGTGGGGAGCGGTTTACCTTCAAAACCTCCCACTGCCATGAAAGGTGAGACCCCAGTGGAAGAATGCACTGCATTGTTGTAGCTATATTCTGCAAAGGGTAATAATTCCACCCAGTTATCTTGGTGGTAGTTGGTGTAGCACCTTAAGAACTGCTCCAGAATTTGATTAGTTCGCTCGGATTGGCCATCGGTTTCTGGATGGTAACCCGAGCTCAAGGCAGGTTCTATGTCCATTAGCTTCAAAAGCTCCCGCCAGAAGGTGGCAACGAATTGACTTCCGCGGTCGGACACCACCCTTCTCGGAAAAGCATGTAATTTTATCACCTGGTTAAAGAAGGCTTTAGCCATCCCTTTGGCGGTGGGTAACTGTTTGAAGGGAGTGAAATGGGCTTGTTTGGAAAACGTGTCTACTACTACCCAGATCACTGTTTTTCCTTTTGAGGGGGGCAAATTGGTAATGAAGTCCATGGCTATGTCTTCCCAGGGCCTGGAAGCCGTGGGGAGGGGGTGTAACAATCCCGGGACCTTGCCTCCCCGTTTTTTACACATTAAGCAGGTTTGACATGCCGAGACGAAATCCGAGACGTCTCGACGCATGCGCGGCCACCAGAATTGCCGTTGGATCAGGTTAAGAGTTTTTAGGAATCCAAAGTGCCCGGCAAGCTTGGAAGAGTGACAATTTAGCAGGATTTCTTTGCGTTTGGTTTTTGGCACCACTAATTTGTCCCCACGGAGCCAACAATTGTCCTTTCTTTTTTCGCACTCTCCCATTGCTTCCAATTCCTCTATTTCCTCAGGGGCATATTCCCCCCCCCATTGACAGTCCCCAGTGGTGAGCTCAGTTTTCTTTGCTTTGCTCCTGGTGACAACCGCTCCTCCCAGCTGCTGGGGGGAGAACCTGGAATCGAATACCTCCTCTTTCAGACTCTCATGTTGGGGCAATCTGGACAACGCGTCTGCCAGGGAATTGACCTTCCCAGGAAAATGCTTTAACACAAAGTTAAATTTTGAGAAGAAGTCCGCCCAGCGCAGTTGTTTGGCGTTGAGGGACCGCTGAGTGCGCAAAGCTTCTAAGTTCTTATGATCCGTCCATATTTCGAACGGAGTTTGCGCCCCTTCTAACCAGTGGCGCCAGGTAGTGAGCGCCAACCTAATGGCCGCAGCTTCCTTGTCCCACACTGACCAATTCCTCTCCGTTTCATTAAACTTCTTTGAGATGTACGCTAAGGGGTGTAGTTTCCCTTCAGAGTCCCTTTGTAGGATGGCCCCCCCCATTGCTACATCCGAGGCATCAACATGGATTATAAAGTCTTTAGTCTCATCCGGGTGCGCCAAAATGGGCTCTGAGGTAAAAAGAGTTTTTAAAGCCTCAAATGCCTTCTGACACTCCCCGTTCCACGCCAGTTTCTCTCCCGGCTTTCCCGCCTCGGGACCCCTCCCCTTGGTTTTCAACAAGTCCGTTAAGGGAAGGGTGACTTTGGCAAAGTCCTTGATGAAAGTCCGATAGAAGTTACAAAATCCTAACAGGCTCTGCAGCTGCTTTCTCGTTCGCGGAGCCTCCCATTGCACCACCGCTTCCACTTTCCCCGGGTCCATTTCCAACCCCTTCTGAGAAATGCGGTAGCCCAGGAAGTCCACAGACTCGCGGTGGAACTCGCACTTAGAGAGTTTCACAAACAGCTGGTTTTTTAGTAATGTTGACAGTACGTCTCGGACCAAAGTCACATGTTCGTTCTTATCAGTGGAATAGATCAAGATATCATCTATGTAACATAACACGCCCTTAAATAGGTGCTTGTGCAACACTTCGTTGATTAAACTCATAAAGACCCCGGGCGCGCCACTTAAGCCGAACGGCATCACGAGGTATTCAAACTGCCCCAGGGGGGTGTTAAAAGCAGTCTTGGGTTCATCCCCCTCCCTTATGCGCACCCTGAAGTAGGCATCTCGCAGATCCAACTTGGTGAAAATCTTCCCCTTGGCCGCCTCCGCCAAAAGGTCTTTTATTAACGGGAGGGGGTAAGCATTAGAGGTGGAGACTGCGTTTAGCCCCCGATAATCCGTGCACAATCGCAAGCCGCCATCCTTTTTCTTTCGGAACAGCACGGGCGCCGCAAAAGGGGACTTGGCGGGGCGGATAAACCCCCTGGCCAGATTTTTGTCCAAGAACTTCCGCAGCTCTTCCCGTTCCGCCGGGCTCATGGAATACAATTTGCCCTTTGGGAGTTTCTCGCCCGGGAGGAGCTCTATGGCACAGTCCGACAACCGGTGGGGGGGCAACTCGTCCGCCTCGGTCTCACTGAACACTTCCAGCAAGTCTCTATATTCCTTAGGCACCATGGCCGGGACGAGAGCGAGGGCGGCCGCGGGAGACGGCGGGCTGGGGGGCCCGGGACCCCATCCTGGGTCCCAGCGGTGGCTCTGGCAGCATTCGTCTACCCACGAAATCTTCCCCTCGCTCCATTTTATGTAGGGGTCGTGCGCCCCGAGCCAAGGGCTACCCAACACCATAGGGAATTGGGCATTAGGGGTTATGACGAAAGCTCTCTTCTCCCAGTGGTTCCCCGTTCCCAAAATTAAGTTCTCAGTCTCTGCTATGCACTCCTCCTTCATTTCGGACCCATCCATCTGGGTAAATTTCAGGGGTTCCGCTAACGGGGTGACTTTGGGTCCCAGCCCCTCCACTACTAGGGGGCTGATTAGGTCTCGCGCGCACCCAGAGTCAATTAAAGCGCGGACCCTCATGTGGGTACCTGATCCTGGAGTCACCACAGTCACTACCATATATAACAAGGGGCCGGGGATGCTCACCGGAGATGGCGCTTCGTTGTGGGGGACCTGCAGTTCTGCGCCGCTCACTGCAGGCCGTTGGAGTTTCCCGACATCTGGGTTTCCATCAGCTCTAGCTCTCCCTGCTCACTCGTTGCCCCTTCCAGCTGCAAAGCCCGGGGTTTCATGGGGGTCTTCCCCCGAGTCGGGGTGCTTGCAGGTCCTGGAGTTGAGGTCTTCGGGCCCTTCCCCCCTCCTCTTGGACACGCCGAGGCGAAGTGGCCACTTTCCCCACACTTCATACACAACCCTTGCCGGAACCTCGAGTCGCGGACGTCTTGTACATTGGATCGGGGCTTCGCTCGTGGGCCCACTCTGATAGCGGCGGTTGCGGATGCTCCCATCTTGATTAGGGCGAAGCGTTCTTCCATGTCGGTGGCCGCCCTCATCCAGGTAGTCAGCGTGCCCGGGCGGCCTCCCAGCAGCACGGTCTCGTAGATTTCCGGGTTTAGACCCTCCCAATACTTCTCCATGAAGAGTTCCTCCGGCCATCCGTGGATTTTGGCAGCGATGCGCCGGAACTTTTCAGTGTATTCTCTCACTGACGATCTTCCCTGGAACAGCTTCCTCAGCTGATTCCTGGCTTTTTCCTCACCCAGCGGGTCTTCGAACTGGTGCCGAAGAGCCCACATGAAGTTGTTCAAGGAACGCAGCTAAGGGCCAGGGTTGTCGTGCAGGCTCACATACCAATCGCTGGCGGTGTCTTTCAGTTTGGATCCGATGTAGCCTATGCGATCCTTCTCGGTAGGGTACAGGTGGCCCCAACTGTCCAGGAATCTCCCGATCTCGAGCGTGAAGAAACGTAGCTTCTCGGGGTCCCCATCGAAAGTAGTCGTCAGCGGGTCGGAAGGGGGTGGGCGAGCGGCCGGCGCGGCTGGGACTGGGGCCGGTGCGGGGACGGGCCCCGGGACTGGAGCCGGGACGACCGGCTGAGCTGGCTGCGCGGGTATAACGGGCGCCTGTGGCTGAGCCGGAACCCCTCCGGGTGCTGGCTGCTGTTGTGGGGCTCCGACTCCTTGACCGAGGAGGGCGCCTTGCATCGCCACCATAGCGTCTCGAAATTGGTGCTGGAGATCGAGGGCCAGCTCGCGGAGCTCGGAGGTGAGTTGTAGCCTCAGGTCTCCCATCATCTGATCCAGCGGGACCGTCTGCTCCTCTCGATACGGATCGGGCCCATACAAATCCAGTGTCTCCTCTTCGGGAGGCTGGCGACGCGGTCCTCCACGGCGAACTGGCTCGCGGTCGTCTCCTAGGTAGCTCGGCCTCCCACGATCGAGCTGGTCGCCGGTGAGCGGAACTCTCACCCCTTTCCTGTCGTGCACCCACGAAGTCACGGATCGGCCTCCGAAGTGGCTCCAAGTGTACTGGGGGGTCACGCTCTGATGGGTAATCGGGCGGCGCGGGATGTAGTAAGCCCCCTGGCTCGTGGTCACCGGCACCTCGGGACCTCCTCCGCCGCCGCCACCCCCGTTCCCCGGATCCGTCGGGGTAGCCGGGGCCTCCTCTGGAGTGGTAGGTTTGAGGGGGACGAGATCGTCTTCTGACATGGTCAGGAACGATTGAATCCCAATCAAGGATCTCTGACAATCTGTGAGAGTCCTGTTCAAAGTAGTCAAGGATCAGATCTCGGTTGGTTAACCACAGTTCTTTATTGCCTATTCCTACATTAGTACAGCGTCTCGGGGTATTGTCAGAGATGAGACAAATAATACAAGCGGGTCTATTATACCATTCCAAGGAGTTTGAATTACCCATAGGTAGCCAATCCCCAGGAGGGAAAATTGGCGGGCTAAAAGGTGTCTTGACCGTTTGGTTCACACAGGAAAAAAGTGAGGTGTTAAGCAGTAAATTTCCCTTCCCAAACCAGACCCCTCCGTTCACATAACAATTCATGGCTCCAAGGTTCTTTAGCATAGATAAGAGATGAGAGCCTTTCCTCCCCTTGAAGTTACTGCCGGAGCAGCTGGAATGCGGAGGCAGGGATGAGAGGCCTCGTTGTTCTCACCCTAGGGGTTGTCACCCTCCCGACCAAGAAAGAAGAAAATACAGGTCCAATACATAAAGACATAACAGAATACATAGTGTGCATGCAAGATTACATTGACAGAATTAACTGATTCTGACAATAGGACTCTATGAGAGTAGACCTGGGCTCCGATCTCAACTTCTTTTTTAAAAAAAAACGGGAGTAGACAAGGCCTCCGGGGTCCACATTGGTCTGTATAGGAGTAGACCTGGGCTCCGTTCTGAACTTTTTTCTTAAAAAAGGGAGTAGACCAGGCCTCCCGGGTCCCCATTGGACTCTATGCGAGTAGACCTGTGCTCCGATCTGAACTTCTTTAAAAAAAAAAAAAAAAAACGGGATTAGTTCAGGACTCCTGGTTCCCTTTGAAATCTATAGGAGTAGACCTGGCCTCCGATCTCAACTTCTTTAAAAAAAAAAAAATGGGAGTACACCAGGCCTCCCGGGTCCCGATAGGACTCTATGAGAGTAGACCAGGACTCCCGGGTTCCCTTTGATATCAATAGGAATAGATCTGGGCTCCCATCTGAACTTTTTTTTTAAAAAAAGAGAGTAGACCAGGACTCCCGGGTACCCATTAAAATCTATAAGAGTAGACCTGGGCTCCGATCTCAACTTCCTTTTTTAAAAAAATCGGGAGTAGACCAGCCCCCCCGGGTCCCTATTGAAATCTATAGCAGTAGACCTGGACTCTGTTCCGCACTTGGAAAAGAAAAAAAAAACGGGAGTTGATCTGGCCTCCATTTTACCTGCTAAAATACAAGAGTCGATCTGGCCTAAATTTTACTTGCTAAAATACAAGAGTAGATCTGGCCTCGATTTTACCTATAAAAAAACGCAGTAGACCAGGCCTCCCGGGTCCCCATTGGACTCTATGGCAGTAGACCTGGGCTCCGATCTCAACTTCTTAAAAAAACAAAACAACGGGAGTAGACCAGGACTCCCGGGTTCCCTTTGATATCAATAGGAATAGATCTGGGCTCCGATCAGAACTTTTTTTAAAAAAAAGAGTAGACCAGGACTCACGGGTACCGATTAAAATCTATAAGAGTAGACCTGGGTTCCGATCTCAACTTCTTTTTTTTTAAAAAAACGGGAGTAGACCAGGCCCCCCGGGTCCCTATTGAAATCTATAGGAGTAGACCTGGACTCCGTTCAGCACTTGGAAAAGAAAAAAAAAAACGGGAGTCGATCTGGCCTCTATTTTACCTGCTAAAATACAAGAGTCGATCTGGCCTCCATTTTACCTATAAAAAAACGCAGTAGACCAGGCCTTTCGGGTCCCCATTGGACTCTATGGCAGTAGATCTAGGCTCCGATCTCAACTTCTTAAAAAAAAAAACAACGGGAGTAGACCAGGACTCCCGGGTTCCCATTGATATCAATAGGAATAGATCTGGGCTCCGATCTGAACTTTTTTTTAAAAAAAGAGAGTAGACCAGGACTCCCGGGTCCCCATTAAAATCTATAAGAGTAGACCTGGGCTCCGATCTCAACTTTTTTTAAAAAAAACGGGAGTAGACCAGGCCTCCCGGGTGCCCATAGGACTCTATGGCAGTAGATCTGGGCTCCGATCTCAACTTCTTAAAAAAAAAAAAACGGGAGTAGACCAGGCCTCCCGGGTCCCCATAGGACTCTATGAGAGTAGACCTGGGCTCCGATCAAAACTTCTTTTTAAAAAAAAAACGGGAGTAGACAAGGCCTCCGGGGTCCGCAATGGTCTGTATAGGAGTAGACTTGGGCTCCGTTCTGAACTCCTTTTTTTAAAAAGGGAGTAGACAAGGCCTCTCAGGTCCCCATAGGACTCTATGGCAGAAGACCTGGGCTCCGATCTCAACTTCTTAAAAAAAAACACAACGGGAGTAGACCAGGACTCCCGGGTTCCCATTGATATCAATAGGAATAGATCTGGGCTCCGATCTGAACATTTTTTTAAAAAAAGAGAGTAGACCAGGACTCCCGGGTCCCCATTAAAATCTATAAGAGTAGACCTGGGCTCCGATCTCAACTTTTTTTTAAATAAACGGGAGTAGACCAGGCCTCCCGGGTCCACAATGGTCTGTATAGGAGTAGACTTGGGCTCCGTTCTGAACTCCTTTTTTTAAAAAGGGAGTAGACCAGGCCTCCCGGGTCCCCATAGGACTCTATGGCAGAAGACCTGGGCTCTGATCTCAACTTCTTAAAAAAAAAAACAACGGGAGTAGACCAGGACTCCCGGGTTCCCATTGATATCAATAGGAATAGATCTGGGCTCCGATCTGAACTTTTTTTAAAAAAAACAGAGTAGACCAGGACTCCCGGGTCCCCATTAAAATCTATAAGAGTAGACCTGGGCTCCGATCTCAACTTTTTAAAAAAAAAACGGGAGTCGACCAGGCCTCCCGGGTCCCTAGAGGACTCTATGAGAGTAGACCTGTGCTCCGATCTCAACTTCTTTTTTTTAAAAAAACGGGAGTAGACAAGGCCTCCGGGGTCCGCATTTGTCTGTATAGGAGTAGACCTGGGCTCCGTTCTGAACTTTTTCTTTAAAAAGGGAGTAGACCAGGCCTCCCGGATCCCCATTGGACTCTATGCGAGTAGACCTGTGCTCCGATCTGAACTTCTTTAAAAAAAAAAAAAACGGGATTAGTTCAGGACTCCTGGTTCCCTTTGAAATCTATAGGAGTAGACCTGGCCTCCGATCTCAACTTCTTTAAAAAAAAAAAAAAAAAAAAACTGGGAGTAGTCCAGGCCTCCCGGGTGTCAGAATCTGTCAATTCAGCCAATGTATTCTTGCATGCATACTATGTAACCTCTGTAACCTTTAGTCATTATGTATTGGACCTTGTATTAATCCTGTTTTGGTCGGGAGGGTGACAACCCTTAAGGGTGAGAACAAGGAGGCCTCTCATCTCTGCCTCCGCATTCCAGCTGCCCCGGCAGTAACTTCAAGGGGAGGATGGCTCTCATCCCTTATCTCATGCTAAAGAACCTTGGAGCCATGAATTGTTATGTGAACTGAGGGGTCTGGTTTGAGAAGGGAAATTTACTGCTTAACACCTCACTTTTTTCCTGTGTGAACCAAACGGTCAAGACACCTTTTAGCCCGCCAATTTTCCCTTGAGGGGATTGGCTACCTATGGGTAATTCAAACTCCTTGGAATGGTATAATAGACCCGCTTGTATTATTTGTCTCATCTCTGACAATAACCCGAGATGCTGTACTAATGTAGGAATAGGTAATAAAGAACTGTGGTTAACCAACCAAGATCTGATCCTTGACTATTTTGAGCAGAACTCTCACAGATTGTCAGAGATCTGTGATTGGGACTCAGCCGTTCCTGACCATGTCAGAAGACGACGCTGTCCCCCTCAAACCTACTACTCCAGAGGAGGCTCCCGTTACCCCGGCAGATCCGGGGAACGGGGGTGGTGGTGGCGGAGGAGGTCCCGAAGTGCCGGTGACCACGAGCCAGGGGGCTTACTACATTCCGCGCCGCCCGGTTACTCATCAGAGCGTGACCCCCAAGTACGCATGGAGCCACTTCGGGCAGCGTACCGTGAGTTCGTGGGTGCACGACCGGAAAGGGGTGAGAGTTTCGCTCACCAGAGACCAGCCCGATCGAGGGAGACCGAGCTACCTAGGAGACGACCGCGAGCCGATCTACCGTGGAGGGCCCCGTCGCCCGCCTCCCGAAGAGGAGGGACTGGACCTGTATGGGCCCGATCCGTATCGCGAGGAGCAGACGGTCCCTTTGGATCAGATGATGGGAGACCTGCGGCTTCAACTCACCGCCGAGCTCCGCGAGTTGGCCCTCGATCTCCAGCACCAATTTCGCGACGCTATGATGGCGATGCAAGGAGCCCTCCCCGGGCAAGGGGTCGGAGTCCCACCACAGCCGCAGGCGCCCGGAGGGGTTCCGGTTCAACCGCAGGCGCCCGCTCTACCGGCGCAACCAGCCCCGCCGGTCGTCCCAGTTCCAGTTCCGGGGCCCGTCCCCGCGCCGGCCCCAGTCCCGACCGCGCCGGCCGCCCGCCCAGCCCCTTCCGACCCTTTGACGACTACTTTCGATGGGGACCCCGAGAAGCTACGTTTCTTCATGCTGGAGATCGGGAGATTCCTGGACAGTTGGGGCCACCTCTACCCCACCGAGAAAGAACGGATTGGCTACATCGGGTCCAAACTGAAAGACACTGCCAGCGACTGGTATGTGAGCCTGCACGACAACCCCGGACCTGAACTGCGCTCACTGAACAACTTTATGTGGGCCCTCCGGCATCAGTTCGAGGACCCCCTGGGTGAGGAAAAAGCCAGAAATCAACTAAGAAAGCTGTTCCAGGGGAGGTCGTCAGTGAGAGACTACACTGACAAGTTCCGGCGCATCGCGGCAAAAATCCATGGGTGGCCGGAGGAACTATTCATGGAGAAGTATTGGGAGGGCCTGAACCCGGAAATCTACGAGACGGTGCTGTTAGGGGGTCGCCCTGGCACCCTGAACACCTGGATGAGGGCTGCCATCGACATGGAGGAGCGATTCGCCCTAATCAAGATGGGAGCGTCCGCGACGGCGGCCAGCAAGGCAGCCCCCCGAGTGAAGCTCCGATCCAGTGTGCAAGATGTCCGAGATGCGAGGTTTCGTCAGGGGTTGTGTATGAAGTGTGGGGAGAGTGGCCACTTCGCCTCCGCTTGTCCAAGAGGAGGGGGGAAGGGCCCGAAGACCTCAACTCCCGGAGCGGGGAGCACCCCTAGCCGTGGAAAAACACCAATGAAACCCCGGGCGTTGCAGCTGGAAGGGGTGGCGAGCGACCAGGGAGAGCTGGAGCTGATGGAAGCGCAGATGTCGGGAAACTCCAACGGCCTGCAGTGAGCGGTGCAGAGCTGCAGGCCCCCGCCAAGAAGCGCCATCTCCGGTGAGCATCCCCGGCCCCCTGTTATATATGGTAGTGACGGTGGTGACCCCTGGATCGGGCACCCACATGCGGGTTCGAGCGCTAATTGACTCTGGGTGTGCGCGAGACCTGATCAGCCCCCTGGTAGTGGAGGGGTTGGGACCCAGAGTCACCCCGTTATCAGAACCCCTGAAGTTTACCCAGATGGATGGGTCGGAAATGAAGGAGGAGTGCATAGCAGAGACTGAGAGCTTGATTTTGGGAACGGGGGAGCACTGGGAGAAGCGGGCTTTCGTCATCACCCCGAACGCCCAGTTCCCTATGGTGTTGGGCAGCCCCTGGCTCGGGGCGCACGACCCCTACATAAAATGGAGCGAGGGGAAGATTTCGTGGGTAGACGAACGCTGCCAGAGCCACCGGTGGGACCCCGGATGGGGGCCTGGACCTCCGACCCCGCCTCCCCCGGTGCCCGCACTTGCCCTCACCCCTGCCATGGTGCCTAAAGAGTATAGAGACTTGCTAGAAGTGTTCAGTGAGACCGAGGCGGATGAGTTGCCCCCCATCGACTGTCGGACTGTGCCATAGAACTCCTCCCAGGAGAGAAACTCCCAAAGGGGAAATTATATTCCATGAGCCCGTTGGAACGGGAAGAACTACGGAAGTTCTTGGACAAAAATCTGGCAAGGGGGTTTATCCGCCCAGCCAAGTCCCCCTTTGCGGCGCCCGTGCTGTTCCGAAAGAAAAAGGATGGGGGCTTACGGCTATGCACTGACTACCGGGGGTTAAATGCAGTCTCCACCACTAATGCCTACCCCCTCCAATTAATAAAGGACCTCTTGGCGGAGGCGGCCAAGGGAAAGATTTTTACCAAGTTGGATCTACGAGATGCCTACTTCAGGGTGCGCATAAGGGAAGGGGATGAATCTAAGACTGCCTTTAACACCCCCCTGGGGCAATTTGAATACCTAGTGATGCCGTTCGGCTTAAGTGGCGCGCCCGGGGTCTTTATGAGTTTAATCAATGAAGTGTTGCACAAGCATCTATTTAAGGGCGTGTTATGTTACATAGATGATATCTTGATCTATTCTACTGATAAGAGTGAGCATGTGACTTTGGTCAGGGACGTTCTTTCAACCTTACTGAAAAACCAGCTTTATGTGAAACTGTCTAAATGCGAGTTTCACCGTGAGTCCGTGGACTTCCTGGGCTACCGCATTTCTCAGAAGGGGTTGGAAATGGACCCGGGGAAGGTGGAGGCAGTGGTGCAATGGGAGGCCCCGCGAACGAGAAAGCAATTGCAGAGCCTCTTAGGATTTTGTAATTTTTACCGAACCTTCATCAAAGACTTTGCCAAAGTCACCCTTCCCTTAACGGACTTATTAAAAACCAAGGGGAGGGGGCCCGAGGCCGGAAAGCCAGGAGAGAAATTGGCGTGGAATGGGGAGTGTCAGAAGGCGTTTGAGACTTTAAAAACCCTTTTCACTTCTGAGCCCATTCTGGCGCACCCGGATGAGACGAAAGACTTTATAATTCATGTAGATGCCTCTGATGTAGCCATGGGGGGGGCCATTTTACAAAGTGACTCGGAGGGAAAACTGCACCCCTTGGCTTACATTTCAAAAAAATTTAACGAAACGGAAAGGAATTGGTCGGTGTGGGACAAGGAAGCCGCAGCCATTAGGTTAGCGCTCACTACGTGGCGCCACTGGTTGGAGGGAGCGCAAACTCTGTTTGAAATATGGACTGATCATAAGAACCTAGAGGCGTTGCGCACTCAGCGGTCCCTCAATGCCAAGCAGCTGCACTGGGATGACTTCTTTTCCAAGTTTAACTTCGTGCTAAAGCATTTTCCTGGGAAGGCTAACTCCCTGGCAGACGCATTGTCCAGATTGCCCCAACATGAGAGTGTAAAAGAAGAGGTGTTCGATTCCATGTTTTCCCCCCAGCAGCTGGGAGGGGTGGTAGTCACCCGGAGCAAAGCAAAGAAAGCCGAGCTCAACACGGGAAATTGCCAGTGGGGGGGGGAGTATGCTCCAGAAGAAATAGAGGAACTGGAAACTTTGGAAGAGTGTTCCAAGAGAGAGGACCACTGTTGGCTGCATGGGGACAAATTAGTGGTGCCCAAGACCAAACGCAAGGAAATCTTGCTAAATTGTCACTCCTCAAAGCTAGCCGGGCACTTCGGTTTCCTAAAGACACTTAACTTGATCCAGCGTCAGTTCTGGTGGCCGCGCATGCGCCGGGACGTCTCGGACTTCGTCTCGGCGTGCCAAACCTGTTTAATGTGTAAAAAACGGGGGGGAAAAGTCCCAGGATTGCTGCACCCCCTACCCACTGCGTCAAGACCCTGGGAAGACATAGCCATGGACTTTATCACCAATTTGCCCCCCTCCAAGGGAAAAACGGTGATTTGGGTGGTGGTAGACACTTTTTCTAAACAAGCCCATTTCACCCCCTTCAAGCAATTGCCCACCGCCAAAGGGATGGCTAAAGCTTTCTTCAACCACGTGATCAAATTACATGTTTTTCCGAAGAGGGTGGTTTCTGACCGCGGAAGTCAGTTCGTTGCCACCTTCTGGCGGGAGCTTTTGAAATTAATGGACATAGAACCTGCCTTAAGCTCGGGTTACCACCCAGAGACCGACGGCCAATCCGAGCGAACTAATCAAATTCTAGAGCAATTCCTAAGATGTTACACAAATTATCACCAGGATAATTGGGTGGAATTGCTGCCCTTTGCAGAATATAGCTACAATAATGCAGTGCATTCATCCACAGGGGTCTCACCTTTCATGGCAGTAGGAGGTTTTGAAGGGAAACCACTCCCTACTCTTAAGGAGGACCCCCAAGCCCCCCCCTCGGATTTTAAAAGTTGGTGGTCCAGCCTCCAAGAATCCTGGCCATTAATAGGAAAAGCCCTGGACCATGCCAAAGAGGACTACAAGAAGTATGCGGACCGAGGGCGAGCACCGGGATGGGATCTTCAGCCCGGGGACTCTGTTTATCTCTCTACTAAAAATATCCATGGGTTGCAGCCCAGCAGAAAATTGGGATGGAAATATGTTGGACCTTATAAAGTGCTACGTAAAATCTCTGATGTGTCTTTTGAACTGGAACTGCCTAAATCACTGAGCTCTGTGCACCCTGTGTTTCATTTCAGCCTGCTGAAGAAAGATCCTGGGCCGAATGCATGGCATCCAGTTCCTCCAGCTCCTCCTCCACTGATGAAGGAGGGGAGTCCTCACTACGAGATAACTGAAATCCTTGACTCCAAGATGAGAAGGGGCCACTTGTATTACTTAGTTAGATGGTTGGATTTCGGCCCGGAACACAATGAATGGATTCGTTCAGAACATGTTCATGCCCCCAAGCTGACTAAACTGTTTCATAAAATGTTCCCTGATAAAGCTAGGTGAAGAGAATTATGGGGAGGGCAGGGTGTCAGAATCTGTCAATTCAGCCAATGTATTCTTGCATGCATACTATGTAACCTCTGTAACCTTTAGTCATTATGTATTGGACCTTGTATTAATCCTGTTTTGGTCGGGAGGGTGACAACCCTTAAGGGTGAGAACAAGGAGGCCTCTCATCTCTGCCTCCGCATTCCAGCTGCCCCGGCAGTAACTTCAAGGGGAGGATGGCTCTCATCCCTTATCTCATGCTAAAGAACCTTGGAGCCATGAATTGTTATGTGAACTGAGGGGTCTGGTTTGAGAAGGGAAATTTACTGCTTAACACCTCACTTTTTTCCTGTGTGAACCAAACGGTCAAGACACCTTTTAGCCCGCCAATTTTCCCTTGAGGGGATTGGCTACCTATGGGTAATTCAAACTCCTTGGAATGGTATAATAGACCCGCTTGTATTATTTGTCTCATCTCTGACAATAACCCGAGATGCTGTACTAATGTAGGAATAGGTAATAAAGAACTGTGGTTAACCAACCAAGATCTGATCCTTGACTACTTTGAGCAGAACTCTCACACCGGGTCCCCATTGGACTCTATGAGAGTAGACCTGGGCTCCGTTCTGAACTTTTAAAAAAAAACGGGAGTAGACCAGGCCCCCCGGGTCCGTATTGAAATCGCTAGGAGTAGACCTGGACTCCGTTCAGCACTTGGAAATGAAAAAAAAAACGGGAGTTGATCTGGCCTCCATTTTACCTGCTAAAATACAAGAGTCGATCTGGCCTCCATTTTACCTATAAAAAAACGCAGTAGACCAGGCCTCTTGGGTCCCCATTGGACTCTATGGCAGTAGATCTGGGCTCGGATCTCAACTTCTTAAAAAAAAAAACAACGGGAGTAGACCAGGCCTCCCGGGTCCCCATAGGACTCTATGAGAGTAGACCTGGGCTCCGATCTCAACTGCTTTTTTTAAGAGTCGATCTGGCCTCCATTTTACCTATAAAAAAACGCAGTAGACCAGGCCTCCCGGGTCCCCATTGGACTCTATGGCAGTTGACCTGGGCTCCGTTCTGAACTTTTAAAAAAAACCGGGAGTAGACCAGGCCCCCCGGTTCCCTACTGGAATCTATAGGAGTAGACCTTGGACTCCGTTCAGCACTTGGAAAAGAAAAAAAAACGGGAGTTGATCTGGCCTCCATTTTACCTGCTAAAATACAAGAGTCGATCTGGACTCCATTTTACCTATAAAAAAACGCAGTAGACCAGGCCTCTCGGGTCCCCATAGGACTCTATGGCAGTAGACCTGGGCTCTGATCTCAACTTCTTTTTTAAAAAAAAACGGGAGTAGACAAGGCCTCCGGGGTCCGCAATGGTCTGTATAGGAGTAGACTTGGGCTCCGTTCTGAACTCCTTTTTTTAAAAAGGGAGTAGACCAGGCCTCCCGGGTCCCCATAGGACTCTATGGCAGAAGACCTGGGCTCCGATCTCAACTTCTTAAAAAAAAAAAACAACGGGAGTAAACCAGGACTCCCGGGTTCCCATTGATATCAATAGGAATAGATCTGGGCTCCGATCTAAACATTTTTTTAAAAAAAGAGAGTAGACCAGGACTCCCGGGTCCCCATTAAAATCTATAAGAGTAGACCTGGGCTCCGATCTCAACTTTTTTTAAAAAAAAAAATGGGAGTAGACCAGGCCTCCCGGGTCCCCATAGGACTCTATGAGAGTAGACCTGGGCTCCAATCTCAACTTCATTTTTAAAAAAAACGGGAGTAGACAAGGCCTCCGGGGTCCGCATCGGTCTGTATAGGAGTAGGCCTGGGCTCCGTTCTGAACTTTTTTCTCAAAAAAGGGAGTAGACCAGGCCTCCCGGGTCCCCATTGGACTCTATGCGAGTAGACCTGTGCTCCGATCTGAACTTCTTTTTTAAAAAAAAAAACGGGATTAGTTCAGGCCTCCTGGTTCCCTTTGAAATCTATAGGAGTAGACCTGGCCTCCGATCTCAACTTCTTTAAAAAACAAAAAAACAACCGGGAGTAGACCAGGCCTCCCGGGTCCCCATTGGACTCTATGAGAGTTGACCTGGGCTCCGTTCTGAACTTTTAAAAAAAACCGGGAGTAGACCAGCCCCCCCGGTTCCCTACTGGAATCTATAGGAGTAGACCTTGGACTCCGTTCAGCACTTGGAAAAGAAAAAAAAAAGGGAGTTGATCTGGCCTCCATTTTACCTGCTAAAATACAAGAGTCGATCTGGACTCCATTTTACCTATAAAAAAACGCAGTAGACCAGGCCTCCCGGGTCCCCATAGGACTCTATGGCAGTAGACCTGGGCTCTGATCTCAACTTCTTTTTTAAAAAAAAACGGGAGTAGACAAAGCCTCCGGGGTCCGCAATGGTCTGTATAGGAGTAGACTTGGGCTCCGTTCTGAACTCCTTTTTTTAAAAAGGGAGTAGACCAGGCCTCCCGGGTCCCCATAGGACTCTATGGCAGAAGACCTGGGCTCCGATCTCAACTTCTTAAAAAAAAAAAACAACGGGAGTAAACCAGGACTCCCGGGTTCCCATTGATATCAATAGGAATAGATCTGGGCTCCGATCTGAACATTTTTTTAAAAAAAGAGAGTAGACCAGGACTCCCGGGTCCCCATTAAAATCTATAAGAGTAGACCTGGGCTCCGATCTCAACTTTTTTAAAAAAAAAAAATGGGAGTAGACCAGGCCTCCCGGGTCCCCATAGGACTCTATGAGAGTAGACCTGGGCTCCAATCTCAACTTCATTTTTAAAAAAAACGGGAGTAGACAAGGCCTCCGGGGTCCGCATCGGTCTGTATAGGAGTAGGCCTGGGCTCCGTTCTGAACTTTTTTCTCAAAAAAGGGAGTAGACCAGGCCTCCCGGGTCCCCATTGGACTCTATGCGAGTAGACCTGTGCTCCGATCTGAACTTCTTTTTTAAAAAAAAAAACGGGATTAGTTCAGGCCTCCTGGTTCCCTTTGAAATCTATAGGAGTAGACCTGGCCTCCGATCTCAACTTCTTTAAAAAACAAAAAAACAACCGGGAGTAGACCAGGCCTCCCGGGTCCCCACTGGACTCTATGAGAGTAGACCTGGGCTCCGTTCTGAACTTTTTTTAAACAAAAAAAAGGGATTAGTTCAGGCCTCCTGGTTCCCTTTGAAATCTATAGGAGTAGACCTGGCCTCCGATCTCAACATCTTTAAAAAAAAACAAAAAAACAACCAGGAGTAGACCAGGCCTTTCGGGTCCCCATTGGACTCTATGAGAGTAGACCTGGGCTCCGTTCTGAACTTTTAAAAAAAACCGGGAGTAGACCAGGCCCCCCGGGGTCCTATTGAAATCTATAGGAGTAGACCTGGGCTCCGTTCAGCACTTGGAAAAGAAAAAAAAAAAACGGGAGTTGATCTGGCCTCCATTTTACCTGCTAAAATACAAGAGTCGATCTGGCCTCCATTTTACCTATAAAAAAACGCAGTAGACCAGGCCTCCCGGGTCCCCATTGGACTCTATGGCAGTAGATCTGGGCTCCGATCTCAACTTCTTAAAAAAAAAAAAAAAGGGAGTAGACCAGGCCTCCCGGGTCCCAATAGGACTCTATGAGAGTAGACCTGGGCTCCGATCTCAACTTCTTTTTTTTAAAAAAATGGGAGTAGACAAGGTCTCCGGGGTCCGCAATGGTCTGTATAGGAGTAGACTTGGGCTCCGTTCTGAACTCCTTTTTTTAAAAAGGGAGTAGACCAGGCCTCCCGGGTCCCAATAGGACTCTATGGCAGAAGACCTGGGCTCCGATCTCAACTTCTTAAAAAAAACAACAACGGGAGTAGACCAGGACTCCCGGGTTCCCATTGATATCAATAGGAATAGATCTGGGCTCCGATCTGAACTTTTTTTAAAAAAAAGAGAGTAGACCAGGACTCCCGGGTCCCCATTAAAATCTATAAGAGTAGACCTGCGCTCCGATCTCAACTTTTCTTAAAAAAAAACCGGGAGTAGACCAGGCCTCCCGGGTCCCCATAGGACTCTATGAGAGTAGACCTGGGCTCCGATCTCAACTTCTTTTTTTAATAAAAAAACGGGAGTAGACAAGGCCTCCGGGGTCCGCATTGGTCTGTATAGGAGTAGACCTGGGCTCCGTTCTGAACTTTTTTCTTAAAAAAGGGAGTAGACCAGGCCTCCCGGGTCCCCATTGGACTCTATGCGAGTGGACCTGTGCTCCGATCTGAACTTCTTTTAAAAAAAAAAAAACGCGATTAGTTCAGGCCTCCTGGTTCCCTCTGAAATCTATAGGAGTAGACCTGGCCTCCGATCTCAACTTCTTTAAAAAAAAACAAAAAAACAACCGGGAGTAGTCCAGGCCTCCCGGGTACCAATTGGACTCTATGAGAGTAGATCTGGGCTCCGTTCTGAACTTCTTTTTTTAAAAAAAAACGGGAGTAGACCAGGCCCCCCGGGTCCCTATTGAAATCTAAAGGAGTAGACCTGGACTCCGTTCAGCACTTGGAAAAGAAAAAAAAAACGGGAGTTGATCTGGCCCCCATTTTACCTGCTAAAATACAAGAGTCGATCTGGCCTCCATTTTACCTATAAAAAAAAGCAGTAGACCAGGCCTCCCGGGTCCCCATTGGACTCTATGGCAGTAGATCTGGGCTCCGATCTCAACTTCTTAAAAAAAAAAAAAAACGGGAGTAGACCAGGCCTCCCGGGTCCCCATAGGACTCTATGGCAGTAGACCTGGGCTCCGATCTCAACTTCTTAAAAAAAAAAAAAACAACGGGAGTAGACCAGGACTCCTGGTTCCCTTTGAAATCTATAGGAGTAGACCTGGCCTCCGATCTCAACTTCTTTAAAAAAAAAAAAAAAAAAACGGGAGAAGACCAGGCCTCCCGGGTCCCCATTGGACTCTATGGCAGTAGATCTGGGCTCCGATCTCAACTTCTTTAAAAAAAAAACAACGGGAGTACACCAGGACTCCCGGGTTCCCATTGATATCAATAGGAATAGATCTGGGCTCCGATCTGAACATTTTTTTAAAAAAGAGAGTAGACCAAAACTCCCAGGTCCCCATTAAAATCTATAAGAGTAGACCTGGGCTCCGATCTCAACATTTAAAAAAAAAAAGGGAGTAGACCAGGCCTCCCGGGTCCCTAGAGGACTCTATGAGAGTAGACCTGTGCTCCGATCTCAACTTCTTTTTTTAAAAAAAACGGGAGTAGACAAGGCCTCCGGGGTCCGCATTTGTCTGTATAAGAGTAGACCTGGGCTCCGTTCTGAACTTTTTTCTTTAAAAAGGGAGTAGACCAGGCCTCCCGGATCCCCATTGGACTCTATGCGAGTAGACCTGGCCTCCGATCTCAACTTCTTTTAAAAAAAACAAAAAAAACCCCGGGAGTCGACCAGGCCTCCCTGGTCCCCATTGGACATTATGAGAGTAGACCTGGGATCCGTTCTGAACTTTTAAAAAAACCGGGAGTAGACCAGGCCCCCCGGGTCCCTATTGAAATCTATAGGAGTAGAACTGGACTCCGTTCAGCACTTGGAAAAGAAAAAAAAAAAGGGAGTTGATCTGGCCTCCATTTTACCTGCTAAAATACAAGAGTCGATCTGGCCTCCATTTTACCTACAAAAAAACGCAGTAGACCAGGCCTCCCGGGTCCCCATTGGACTCTATGGCAGTAGATCTGGGCTCCGATCTCAACTTCTTAAAAAAAAAAACAACGGGAGTAGACCAGGCCTCCCGGGTCCCCATAAATCTCTATGAGAGTAGACCTGGGCTCCGATCTCAACTTCTTTTTTTTAAAAAAATGGGAATAGACAAGGCCTCCGGGGTCCGCAATGGTCTGTATAGGAGTAGACTTGGGCTCCGTTCTGAACTCCTTTTTGAAAAAAGGGAGTAGACCAGGCCTCCCGGGTCCCCATAGGACTCTATGGCAGAAGACCTGGGCTCCGATCTCAAC